>CM035797.1:39214460-39476243 GCA_020466265.1 Siphamia tubifer
GGAATGATTGTTGTTTACAGGGAATCACTGGCAGCACAGTATGTTCTCTAGAAGACTGTAGATTAATTTGGTTAATATTTCATAAAGCTTACAAAGGCAGAGGGCATTTGAGGCTTTTCAGATTATTTGTTCTCAGCCAACATTACACACCATGCTTGAGCTGCTGTGCCGCTGCGCTGCAGTGTCTACAGTGCTGCAAAACAAAGCCAAAACAAGGCACTCGCTGTTAAAAGTGTTTATCTGTGATAGTGTTGTTTGTGAAGTGGGAGCTGTTGGTCTTACTCCTTCACTGAGCTCCTATTCTAAAGGGCCAGTTCATGCATGCTATCATATCACTCTACCAAAGTGTTGATAACTTCTAACAGACTGGTATTAATATCCTTACGCTACTCTTTGATGGAAGCCAATTCATTTTGGAGCTTCACTCCGGCACACCTCCACCCAAACGCAGGAGGACAATACATCGTAGCTGTTGACAGCGCCACAAACTGACAATCCCGATGTTGATCGCTCCATTTCTTTCCCTCCTGTTTCCGGCTCGTTCTCTTTGTCTCACTCTCTCTCTCTCTCTCTCTCTAATAGAGCCGTAGATTGTAACCAACAAGACTGTAATCAGCGCAGACCTAATCAAATCATTGCTCCAACAAGCAGCCCTGGTGGCTCGGCTTCTATGAAAACACATCTCGGATCCGGAGTACATACTGTAACCAGGCACTGCACGAAATGTCAGGAGAAGCAAGCTTATTTCCTGAAATGTCACTGACAGCATAACTGCTAAGTGGAAGGATATCTCTCATGTTTGTATCACATGTCAGCAGGTGTGTTATACCACACGTAGCATGAAATGCAGACGCATATCGCACCTGACTGGCAATATATGATATACTTTATATGTCAACGTGCTATTATTTCCCCTGAACTGGGCTGTATTTTCAGTTGTAAAACAAAGGCATGTCACTAGAACACTGGATTATAATAGTGGTAAGACATACAACACCACATGCAGGAAGACTTTTAGTGATTATATACTGTATATAGACTATAAAAGATGCTGAATAGCCTAATGCAACAAACTAACTCTTTGTGTAATATTGTATAAGACTTGTGTTCATTTGTATACATTTGTCTGTGAGAGCAAAATAAATAAAAATGCCGAATTTAATCTATAGATTATCAGCATCAGAATACTTTATCAAACCCAGAGGGAAATGATTGCATTATTATTATTAGATTACCTGTGCATGTGCAGTACTATGCTATACCATGTGATATGGGGATATCTTGTGATTAATATTCCCTAAACATTTCTCCTATGTATTTGTAGAAAAAAATATATGTCATGATCATGCATGTAATCTGTAAGAAATAAGTAAATGTTCTTTATGTGATCACAACAGTTCTATGCCTGTTAAATGCAATGATATTTTTGCAGCAAAACTTCAATTAATTGTTAATTAATAGTCAATATGGCACATTGTTTTGTGATATGCTATTGACTCTCAAAAACAAAGTTGCACACAATTTTAATAATGAAACGGAGTGTGTTTTTTTTTTTTCTTTTAATTTCCTGGCTCTCTTTAGGTGTGTCGTTGCAGCTCTGACAGCTTCTTTCTGGCATTCTGTAGCTCAAACCACAAATTAATTAATTCACGAAATATTCAACACAACAGTTAAAAACATTATTTGCAATGTTTTGTCACAAACATAGTGAAGTTATTACCTGAGCTTTTTTTTTTTGTGTGTAGCTCCTTCCCACAAATGTGCAAATAAATGTAGTCAGAATACTAATGTGATGATAGAAAGTGGTGTTTGATTTGTGTTAGTGAGTGTTAGAGCCATCAAGTTAGATCTGCACAAACAAATGCACATCTCCAAACCTTCTCATTATCCACAGCAGGATAGCTGCCTGGGCACTGGGACAAATGTGTGTGCGTGTTTGCGTGTGTATATATATATATATGTGTGTGTGTGTGTGTGTGTGTGTGTGAAGTTGTGGCGTATGCCTAATTTGGTCTCGTCTCATTCCAAGATTTGGTTAACCATGTTGGCTCACACTGTCACTTTGCCACAGAGCGTACAGTCCCTTCGGCCTCTGTTTCAGTTAGAGACATCCACGCTCTTGTCCTTCTGCCATGAAAACTTAAAGCAACATAAAGCAACACACACACACACACACACACACACACACACACACAGTTGAATGAGAGAGTTAAGTTCAAGAGAGTGAGAAAGAGGAAAAAATGAGAAAGTACCAATTAAGCTTTTCAAACAGGACTGCCAACAGACATCAAGGGGCTTGTAGGCGGAGAAGACCAGAGTGTTTATGTGTTGTGTTGAAGATGAGGGTGGGGTTGGCATGTGACTACAGAGCACCACTCTAACTACTGAGTCGCACTCAAGCTATTTAGTACTTTTCAAGGTTTGTAACGAGTCATTACAGTGAGGTGTCTGTAATCTGCTGCAGGTGACGTCCAGTGTTTTTTTAAATTATTTTAATAATATTCGTTTTCTTCTCTTGCATTCACTCTTTCTCTTCTCATTTATTGTTTTTTAAGGCTGCGCAAGTTGTTGTGGTTTGAGTTGATTGGTTGGTTACAAAAAAAAAAACAAAAAAAAAAAACAACCCAGAAAGATTAATAGTTTTGAAATATATTTTTTCAACTCAAATATGCAAATCAGTAAAACAAATAAAAAGCCAGGGTTTTTTTTTTCTCCATGGTAGAGCTAGAACATCATCCTACACACAGTTGAGCTTTAATTTGCAGCCATTTGGGATTATATAATTAAAATTGTATCGCAGCTGTGATCAGATTAATTATGTTGGTCTACTGTTATTATTATCATTATTATTAATAATTATTGTAGCCATATTTATGGTGCAGATATGGATTGAACTGTGATCTGTTTGATCCACGCTGACAAATCTCAACAATGGACTGGTATGAGATCTGACACAGACATGTGGATGCTCAGACCATGAGTCTTGTGATATTTTTTCCAGTTCTGTGCTTGTTCAATAATTGGATTTATGACTGCATATTTGCAATCAATTAATTGATAGACACATTAATATGTAATTCTGAGCAACAGAGAAATCCCTTAATGTGTCATCAAAAAAATAGTAAAATATTAGGAGTTTACAGTGAGGTAATGTGTTACCTGTGTTCTGCTTACAATCCAAAAGAAAATCTATATTTAAAGTACCTTTCATTGTTTTCATTATAAAAACACACAAAAGCAGTAAATCATCCTGTCGATATTGTAGTTTATCTCAGCCAATTGGATGAGATACTTTCCTCTGTTTAGCAATGAGTGAGCAGCTAAATGTCATGAGATCACACTTTCTAAAATTGGTATTTCTAAGGTCTAGAACGGGCCACAAAGTATGAATAAATCATTTTATAAATGCAAAAAAAAGTTAAAAAATTTTTTATTGTTGATGTGTGCCCTCCATGTCAGTAACCAGTTGCTAAACAATATTAAAGATAGAAAACTCTTAGTGAGTAAAGCCTCCTGCTCTCCTGGGGTCATGCTGTGAAACAAAAGGCTAGTTTCACCAAATCAGGACTGACATCATTGGCAACAGCTGCGGGCTGTATGAACTGTGTGTCTGCGCGTGCACGTGTCTTTGCATGTTTACGTCTGCATCCGTGCATGTGTGTGTTTGTGTCTGTCAAGATGAGGGTGACCTGATTGCTCAGCTGAGCAGTGAGGGAAGACCCAGCCTTGTGTTGTCAGAGGGGCACCAATAATAACACACACACACACACACACACACACACACACAATGCACTCTTGACTAGCCCCTCCTTCACCAAGTCCCTGTGTGTTTTGTCTATGTGCCATGGCCCCCTCCCTCCCCCTCCCTGCCCCACCCCCCCAGCAGCACACACTCACACTCCTGACCATGCCAAAGCAGATTTGGACATGAAAAATGATCCACCGCTGGCCGTGCAATGCTGTATCAGCTCGCAGCTATCGAGTGGTGGGTCAGTCCAAATCCTGTTTAAAGAGTCTTTATCCTTATTGGAGTAGAGATAGAGCTAGTTACAACTGGACCTCCTCCTCTCCTCTCCTCTCCTCTCCCTCTCCTCTCCTCTCCTCTCTCCTCTCCTCTCCTCTCCTCTCCTCTCCTCTCCTCTCCTCTCCTCTCCTTCCTCTCTTCTCCTCTCTTTCTCTTCTCTTCTCTTCTCTTCTCTTCTCTTCTCTTCTCTTCTCTTCTCTTCTCTTCTCTTCTCTTCTCTTCTCCTCACTCCTCTCCTCTCCTCTCCTCTCCTCTCCTCTCCTCTCCTCTCCTTCCTCTCCTCTCCTCTCCTCTCCTCTCCTCTCCTCTCCTCTCTCTCTCCTCTCCCTCCTCTCCCTCCTTCCCCTCCTCTCCTCTCCCCTCCCCCTCCCCTCCCCTCCCTCTCCCTCCCCTCCCTCCTCCCCTCCCCTCCCCTCTCTCTCCCTCTCCTCTCCTCTCCTCTCCTCTCCTTCCTCCTCTCTCTCTCCTCTCCTCTCTTCTCCTCTCCTCTCTTCTCCTCTCCTCTCTCCCTCCTCTCCTCTCAGCCAACTAAAGGCTCTGACAGTCTGTAAAACTTGCAATGAAACATGTCTCACTCTGCCTTAAGGAGCTGTTAACCCACTTAAATGAATTTAATTTGTTTAGGTTTCATTGGACAGTTTTGGCATTATGTGATGGTCTAAATGCTGTTTGGAAGACTTTTCTTTTCAGGAATACACTTCTTGAAGTCTTGCAAACATTATATTTTTCAAGTTGGTTTAATTCTTAAAGCTGTCATTCCATGGTTATTTCATTAATATTACTGTGTTCTCCATTGTTATTGAATACAAGGTGTGTTGGTTCTATTTTAAAAAAACATCCAGATTGTTTTGTTTCCAGCTGTTTTTTTCACGGAAGAAAATGACTTCAGGTCGAACAGCAGAGTTTACCATTACTTCCGCATACATGTCCATGACACGGTGACGAGGCGTCTCTGATTGGCTCAGAATGCATGAAGGAACACTTCCCCGTCCCCCTGGCTCTCTGTATGTGTTTATCTTTACCAGAGTAGCATCCAGCAAGGTTTCGTGCCATTGCTTGTTCTTAAAACGCGCAGGGAAAACACGAGCTTTATTTCCACAGAGAGCACATGAACCAGTTTGATCCGCCATTTTTTCAAGTTTGTGCAGCAGCTACTGTGGTGTCGTCTTCTCTCGTAGATGCTAATGCTAATGCTACTTCAGATTTGCTGCAATGGGGGACGAGTTTAACCCCCACGTCTGATGTCAGATGGACTTTTTCTGGGTCCTTCGTTCCTCTTGTTGTTTTCTGTGAATGCGGTATGCAGCCAGTGGAGGTAACAAACCACTGTCAAAGGCAGCATGTGTTGGTAACTCGGGGTGACTTATTAGATTCAAAAGGAGCGTGGAAAAGTGGTTTTCAGCGGGATGACACCTTTAAACATTTAGCATTCTTTAACATATCTGCAGTAGCGTTATATTATTAGTTTTTTCACCTTAGAATGTGTACAACAAACATGCGCTGAACAGACATAGACATACAATCTTCTATGGTTTAAACAGAATGACTTAACATCAGGCAGTTCTCATAATGATATTTCTTACCAGTGAAGTAAATGTCAACAGTGTCAGGGCATTGAGAGCTCAAAAATGGCATCTTTACTAAAGCTATTATCTTAAAACACTAATTCCAGATGTAGCAAACACTTATGTTTATGTGACTGTACAACTGCATTGACAAAAATGAAAAGAAGTGCAATGAAAAATTCAAATGAATAGTTTTTGACCTTAATGTGAAGCTGTGGACATTTGTGTTCATAAATGTATATGTTTGTGGTTGTATATGTGAGTACATATATGAATGTTTGTATTTGTATGCATGTGTGTATGTATTTATGTACAATAAATTGAATAATCAGGAACCTATAGGCAAGGGCTGGGACTAAATGTTTTCATCTTAAAGAATTGTATATTTGTTGCTTTCTGTTTATGTAATATTCTATTTTCTTCATTGACTGATTGAATGATTTGATTCTCCATCTTCCTACGTGTTTGAAATAAATGTATAAATAACTAAAGATGCATCATAATGCAGATACCATAATCAAATGGAATTGTGCGACCAGTGAATCTTAACATCTTTATTTGTCACACATGCTAGAAGGATTTATTTTGTGTTTTTCGAATGTTTATAGACTGTGAAGGGTAAGATAAACATCATACTGAAAAGATACAGCTCTTTACATCACAGTTATATAAAGACATATTGCTCGTTATATAGTTACAAGCTTGTTTTTGAAATAATTTCGTATATAAAATGGGTTTGAATTTATGTAAGTACATCTTGGAACAGCAGCCAGGTGTAGTAAAATAGAAAAAACTAAAGATGAAATACAATGAGATGCATCAAAAATCACTGCATTTGAATTGTAGCTGAATTCGTTTATGATACACACCTACCATGATGTCTATTTAACTTTCTTAAAAATGAGGAATTTGTCTGAAAAAGTTTTGAAGCCAAGGTACTAGTGTCCTTTTTGACTGATACCAAAGCTAAGCAGGAATGGCCCTGGGCCCCTGGAGGTCTAACCTCAGGTGCACCACAGCCCACTGTGTGTTTGTGTGTTAAGGCTTAATAACCTTACGAGGGCCTTGCCACCCCCTGCTGCCTCGTTATTACCCCCACTAGCTTTTCTACTTTGTCCAGAGGAAGGAAAAGAGATAGGATGGATTTCAAGCAGCACCTTGGGGGGCAGAGCAGGACTGGAATGAAAGCTGGAGGGCGGAAGGCTGAGGATGAGGAGGATTGGGGAGGGGGGCCGAAAGAAAAAGAGAAACACAGAGAGCGGGAGAACGCGCAAGAATGGAGTGGAGGGTGGGGGTCTGCTGGAGGCCGGTAGTATTGACGTAGTTCAGATAAGTGAAGGATTAGACCACAATGAGCCTGGAGCTGCTGCGCTCCCATTCACAGCAGCCGCTGGTGAAGTGGCTCGTCTTAATGAACTGTGAAAAGGAAAAGAACATTACATACTACATGTACCCACGCTGACATGCTTTTTGTAGATGGATTCTACTGTCACCTTATCCACCTAATGAGTGCAAGTACACTGATTTTGTTTCCCTTTTTAGAGCTGGGTGGTATGATCAATAATATTATCAGGATGGAGATGTTCATATCTGTCAATCTAAAAAAATTAGCACTATAAAATATTACGTCAGTTATTATTTCTGGTGTTTAACCTGAGTGACAGTTGTGCTAGTAGGCTACTATTAAACCAAGACACGTGCCAAACAGTAGAGTATTTCACAGATCTACATGTAGAACTTTCAGAACAATCACCATAAAATATTTATTTAAGCAATTAAGCAAAACACAGCTTTGAAACTGACACTGAAATTAAATAAAATGTGAAAAAAAAAATCTGTACTGTAGTAATTATTCTAAAAAATAGAAATGATAAATTGTTGTTTTGCTCAGTCCTAATACTTGTCTTTGTCCTAGACATGTTATACCAGTTTATAGAACATAACAGATACTTTTTAGAAATGTTTGGATCGTACCAATAACTGAATTAATGCTAATTGCTAATGCTAATGCTAGAAACTGATGCATATTAGGATGGCTAAAATACAGAGAGAAAATTTCCCTACAGTGGTAATAAAGCCACTTAACCTATTTTTTTTGTTCTTTAACTTTCCTCAAAAGATGAGAAATTAAAGCCATTGTAAGTAGAATATCTAGTTATTTTTTTTACCAACCTAGCAAACAAATGTAGCCTGTTATTGTTGAAAACAGACAATGCAAATTTACAACAGAGAAAGTTGTCAAAAATATTTATTAAATGTTTAATATAGAATTACATCAAGATACCTGTATTTACTATGTAACTAATTGAAATGAGTGTGAATAGTATATGTTAAATCAGTTTATTCACTTTACATTTCCTAAACTTTCATTAAACATAACCTGTGATTCCTTTCCTTGTTGGTAGATCCCAACCTTGGTGTGTACATATTGTATATTTTTGTGATAAGTCTAACCAGTGTGAAGGCATTTGAAGCTCCCCAAGTGCACGTTTTTTGTAACCAAACAAATGTAACAAATTCTCACATTTGTGTGGCTGGAACTAGCTAATATCTGGTGTTTTATGTTCCAAGAATTACTTAAATGACACCTCAGTTTGTAAAAGCTGGCAGTTAATTTACTGTCAGTCCGTGTGTTGTTCGTAGTGCGACTGGGAATTGTTTCAGATTTTCCTCTTGGGTGCCAGTGTGATACCTGAGTTTCAGGATTGATACCAAAAATACTTCTTTTAAAAAATGTTGAGTCTTTTTTTTTTCTTCAACAGCACATTATTCTCTAAATAAACCCAGCACTTTTTGAGTTTTAGATGAAGAAAAAAACCGTGATCAGTCAGGTATAAAGGGTCTTAGACTTTTACGAGCAGATCGATTGTTGGTCCCACACAGCTCACTTCTTTTCTTTTTTTTTTTTGTAATTATTATTACACTTTATGTGCAGCTATATATATATATATAGGCCTATATGTTGCCATGTTACATACAGATGAAGAGAAACATGCAGTAGAAACACTCAAAAGAGTTGACTTTTTTTTTAGATCACAGGTAGAAAAGCAGAATTCTGGCTACTTGCTCTTCTTCTGTTTTCCCCCTCTTTTCCCTTTTTGAGTCTGTCTGTGCTTTAACAAAGACTCAACCCATCTGCTGAGGAAACATGAGCACTGCATACTCTCTTTTGTTACTCTCCTCAGACACACACAGACACATACACACACACACACACACACACACACCTCACCCACTGCAGCAGATACAATAGGCAGTGTCATAGTAATATCAGCTGTTCATGTTGAGAAATGCTTTCTTAAAGTGAGAACTACTTGTGTGTGTGGGGATAATGATACACAAGACTCACTCTGTGTGCTTTTGTGAGTCGCTATAGGCATCTTTACTGTGCTTGTTGGATTGTTTGTGGCATGTGTCTTATATTTTAGTGTTTGTATGTGCAGTATGTGTGTCTGTGGACATGTCCCTGTGTGTTTTGCGTTTACGTCTGACTCTTCACAGTGGAATTTAGAGTCGGGTATCTGTCCGATTTCACCAAGTCAGTCCCAAAGGCTTGGATTTCAGGTTGATCTCAGAGGTTAAAGGTAATTCTGTTGAGATCTGGTGGAGGGTAGCACAAAGGTTCACACACACAAACTCATGGTCACAACAACAATAACAAATACATTTCTTTAAAGGATGCCCTAGACGGACCATGAAATTAACCTTTGCTCCATTGTTGTACTTTGGTTTTGAGCTTCACTTTTTCATTTATTTCTTCCTTTAGGTCCAAATGTCACCTATCTGATATATATATAATATATATATATATTTCTGTACTATTACTATGAATGGATACAAAAAACAGAAGTAAGAGGCATTCACATTTACATCTGCTACTAAATTTGGACAAGATTGACATGTTTGCATATTAATAAACTTCCAGCGGCTTTGATTGTTCTTATTTCTGAATGAAGGTTAAGGTTTTAATGAGTTAGAGCATTTATAATGTATATATTATTTATTTTATAACACAATTTTTTTTTGTCATTAGTCAAGAGTTTTGGATTCATCTTGACAAAACAATAGGAACCAGATGATTTAGAACAGCTGTACTTATATTAATTAAATCCACGAGGGTATGTCAGTCTAAACTGTGTTTGTTAAAATGTAAATGAGTAACAAACTACTAGATGCAAAGAGGATTGAATATAAAAAGAATACAGCCTTTAAGGACAGTAACCCTAATGTTACATAAAACACATTTTCTTTTTTTTTTTTGTCTCATTCTTTTTCACCATTTCACCCCCTTTTACTTTACTTTTTTCTTACTTTTTTCTCCCTCTATACATGAACTGGCCAATTTCTTGAGCCTGTTTTTCCATTTTGTCTGCATATGTCTTTTACATGTGCATGTTTTACTGTGTTCCTAGGCAATTGGGTTTTTGCCATCCTGCCTTTGCCTCACTCTCTAGTAACAGCTGAAATTGTCACACCAGTTTAACTTCACGGCAAGAAGCTGATTGGAAGTTGCAGCTATTACCTTAATATGAAAATGACATTCTGAAGCTATTACCATACTGTTTGTCCTTGAGTCTCTGATAATGGCCTAAAATAGGGGCAGAGAAGTATTAGCACGGGTTTGTGGGTTAATGTCTCAACCAAACAATTGTTTTTTTTTTCTGGTAAGACGCATGATTGTAATGCTCTTTGGGTCCTTGTGTTTCACAATAAGACACATTAAGAGTTTCCATCTGCTTAATTTGAAACAGATACAGGATGTGTTAAACGTGTATGAACAACTTTGCACAGTAACAGTAGCAGGTTAGAACACGGCCAAGGAGAGATTGTATTTGGTTTTGTAGTGTAATGAGGTGGCTCACATAGATGCTTTCAGAATAAAAATGACATTCCTATGATTATTAATTGTTGTAAAAATGATTCATGTGCAGCAAACTGAGGTCACAATACACCATATACTTATCAGAGGGAATAAGAAGTGAAGGCCTGTTTCTAACACAAGCCTTCTTCAACTGAAGGTCTGTGTTTGAGGAAATAGGTTACACCTTTCTACTGAAAGTGTGTTATTTCTGTGTCTAATTAAACAAAACCAGTTGAACTGTCATATTTGTCTTTGTAGCAAACATTTAATCCAAGGCAACCCGTCTGTGATCAAAGCTGATGGCTGGTTCTTTCAGCAAACAGAAACAAAAAAGGTTGGCAAATGTTTTCCTATTCAAATCGTAGCAATTGGCATGAAAATTCATTTAGTGTCTGCTGTCGGCATAATGGTTGTTGTTTAGTGTGTGCATTTGTGTGTGTATTTTTGTGTGTGTGTGTGTGGTCAGTACTGCCTCAGTTGATGAGGGAGATCCTTATTGCCCCTGGCACCAGAGCTCATGAAAATCAATGTTTGATTTGCTGGCTACTTGATAAAGGATTTAATGCTGAAACATGCCCCCTCTCTCCACTACCCCACTCACAGTAAAGAAATTGTCGTATTGAGTTCATTTGTTCATTTTGCTTTCATTCAGGCATGCGTTTGCAAAGTGGTGCTATTTGCCCGCAATCATGTTTGTGTAGTAATAATAATAAAGCACTAAGATGGCTGTGATTCCCTGACAGGCCTTATGTCCAGTCGTTGCTGACTGCAGATATGTGTCCAAAGTGGTGTATAACCCCCTCAGCCTCTGGTGCTCCCTGCTCTCACTGTGTGTATCGACCAGGCGCTGGAATGGAGAAACGCCTGCCCAGCACACAAAATCAATGGCTGCTGTTTTCCCTCCTCCAACAGCCTCCTGTTATCTGCAATGAATACAAAGCACATATTGTAGCACACAAGACACACACTCATACACCTCATCTTAAGTCCACTCCCCTTTGCTGCGGCTGCAGCCGCTCACATACAGACCACAGGAGATTGGAGTAAATTACAAGTCAGTTAAACCTAATTGGAAGAAATATGGCCCTCACCCTGTGTTTCTCTGCTTTGGAGCGTGTTTTTGTTTCAAATATTGTGCAGCTGAGTTCCCTGTCACCTCACAGTACTTGAGTCAGGCCAGCTCACACCACACTGCAGTTTATTATTTCTTCTACCATATACACTCTGCTGTGCAGGAAAATCAAACAAGGCAGGGGAAAGTGTGAAAGAAACATCATCCGTCTTCTATTGTGTTGAGTAGAATTAGCAAAGTGGCCACTGAGTGTTTATTTAGCCAGCAGGCAGTCGGCTTCACTAAAGGCATAGGGATCAGATCAAACCTGTTTTCACCATTATGTAAACCCCACTGTTTCCCTTTTACTGTCACTGTCCTAAACTCTGTCTTTCTCACTCGCTGCCTCTCGGAAAAGGATTATAGGTGGTGGAGGGGGAGGTGGCAGATTAGTGGCCGCTGTCCGGTGGGTCCGTCTGTCTGCCGTCGGAAAATAGAATTCATTTGTTCGATCCAGATGCTTACTCTTAGTTCTCCTTCACATCTTTGTGTGTGTGTGTGTGTGTGTGTGTGTGTGTGTGTGCTGCTCAGTTAGAGGAGAGTATTGGCTGACTTACAAGGGGTGGGGTGTTTTCAGATGGAGGACGCTTGTTCACATCCGTTGGGCACGAAAATGACCAACCTTGCCCTGATACACAGAGGTGGGCTGTAATAAAGTCCATTTACTCTGGTAGTTTACTTCACTTCACTTTCTGTGGAATTAGTTCTTTCTTTCTTTCTTTCTTTCTTTCTTTCTTTCTTTTCTTTCTTTCTTACTTTCTTTCTTTCTTTCTTTCTTTCTTTCTTTTTTGTTTTCTGCTCACTTCTTCTTACTTTTACCCTTTCATTTAAACATATTGTTCTTTACGCATCCATCATTTCTAAAACAGGCTCAATACTTTAGTTTTGATGCATTTGTAATATGTAATCAATAATATTTTTTGGGTTTTGTATCACATCTTACTCTGACAAAATATATTTCAACTAATATACATTGAACAATAATTCACAGAGGAGAAGATTATGAATAGATACTGGTTCCATAATAGACCATAATTAAACAGGCTCTCATTCAAAAACATTGCCACCTCTGTCAAGCAGTACTAGGTGAATATTATTTTCCAGGAGTCCTTGTGTACCGGTGGTGTTTTCCTAATTATTTTCCTGTAAATAAGATTATATGGGTAATCAAAATAATACAAATAGTTTAACAGCTAAGTTTGCTTCCTGCTTTTCTTACTGAGCTTCTGTTAATTAAATAAAAAAAAAAATTCTTGATAGACAGCTCTGCTTTACTTGTGGTAAAGTACACAAACCACTGGGTTACATCACTGTGTGCATATCACATTTTTTTTATATAGGTTATGGATATGATTTAGTAATACATCAGCCAATGTTATGTTGCATTGTCTTAGGCAGTGATCTGGAACAGTTTGTGTTAACAGCAGTTTTATTGGTAACGAAAACAAAGGTTAATTGCAGGCAGAATGAAGACAGAGGAGCAGACGGCGGCTGTGTTAACAGGGTGTGTGTTAGGGTTATGACAGAGGGGAGTGGGGTCCTGTGCTGTGGCTGGATACCTCATGCATTCAGGATGTGAGGGGGGGTTGATGGATGGACCCAGACTGGAGAGCTCATGGAGAGCTGTGAGGCAGGATGCTGGAGGAGGTCTGCAAGTCCCTGAAGGAAGTCTGAGGGAGGGGAGGGAGAGAGAGGCAAAAAGACCTGTCATTTATCACGCTCCCTCCACCTGCCACCTTCTCTCTCTGCCTCCTGTCCTCCCTTTATCCTTACTGCCACCCCTCTTTAATTCTACTCCCTTAGCCATTTTTTTTGTTCTAAGCCCAAGTGCAGTCCTCCATTGTATGTAGCTCTTTCACCGCCTTTGGTTTGCGGTGTACTCATTCCCAAACATCACTTTGGGAGGTGTTTAATGCCATTATGAGGTGGCAGCCCAGGCGCCATGCCCTCCAACATGGACAGATGGACTCACGCCAGACCTAAACACAACTTAGTTTTCTTAATTCACTTAAACCCGGGTGCTTCTGCACCCCGCCGCCAGCCACTTAACTTCCCGGTCGGCAGCGGACCTCTAATGTTCGCCTGAGACTGCGGTGATTCTACGGGTTGTTCTTTTTGTTGCTTTGAGGCCAGTAAGAACATTACGAGGTGCTTTGACCGGTCAAGGAGTCTCAGCCAGAGCTGGTGTGTGTTGCCTACAAACTCTTCCCCACAGTGCCTGGCAGCGGAGGGTAGGTCGCTCTGTGTTACTGGATTACATGCTGCAGTCTGTACAGTCAGGGTACGGTAGGGTCACGGTTCTTAATAGGTCATTGAGCGAGTTGGCTCAGCCCATTCACTTTTCAATCCATAGTAGCTGTACATTCAAGTTTCCAACTGCTGTATTTTCAATGGGAATCTATAAGCTGAAAATGAAAGCTGGAAGGTATCTGATGCAGACAGTTTGGTATTACGTGGATATTTTATAAATTGTCTGTACGTTATATGTGCCATATGATTGAAGTGGGTACTTGAGTTGGTACAAAAAAATTCAAAACAAACAAATAAACCTAAAACAAGTCATTAATGCAAGTAATGTCGAGCTTTTTAATGAAGTTTATAACAGTATGAATTGACACTCAATCATGCTAAGTTGACAATATTGGACCTTAACACTACAACTGCTCCTAAAATATCAAAAAGGAGAAGACAATTAAGATATAGAGGTACATAGAGGTACAGACCACCCATTGGCTCATTGATTATACACCCATGGATAAAATTATATTGGATAATATAGGCCATTTGTAATCAATCAGTCACACAAACCTTTAAAGTTTCTTCATGTAAGATATGTGCATGCTTAATGTGTTTGTGTCATCAATTGTCTAATCTCAGCCAAAGAATGGCAGAAATTTTACTCATTGAACCTTTAGTTTTGTTTTTTTTTGCTAACATACACTGGAGAAATATCAACACTTCACTGCTGCTAGTATCTGAAATGTGGATATTATATTATTATTACTTATGTTATTCCACTGTATTGATATTTTTGCACTTCTAACAAGAATCTACATTGATTACTTAATCACTTAAAGAGTGGAATCAGTACATTATTGACAGTATTGTTAGTTGCATATATTAAAATTAATTAATCAAGTGTTTATGTAGTGAATGGTGCCTTTTTTTGCATAATGTGTGACTGAAATCAAAAAAAAAAAACCTCACTACTATGCATGAAGATGAAGGCAACATTGAGATTATTTACATACTTCATCTTTAATGAAAAAATATATATCAAAATCATACATAAAACACAAGTAGTCAGAGTTGTATGACATTTCTGTGATGTATAGTAGTGCATAATTATACTATGTGTATATGTTTTATTCATATATTGTGAACAGCTGCACATATCTGAAATACATTAATTTTGAAACCAACCCTTTGCTCTGATAAGATATACAGCAATTATGCAGAAAACAGCTAAGAACATTAACAACAGACACCAAGGACTGGAACATAATTGCATAACTGAAGTAAAACATGGATCTTTTACTTTCTCTCACTTCTCTTTAAATGACCAGCTTTTCCCCCGCCATCTGCATTCTCTAGACTGTACAGTATATTAAATGAGCAACAGTGTGTGCTCATTAAAAATGCATGCTGTGCATTGAGCTTAGGAGACCAATTATCCCACCTAGCTCTTTTACAATAGCTGATGATAAAAGCCCCTGCAGTCGACCACTTCCCGATTGCTTCACTGCTTTGCCACCATCACCCTTCACCTCTCTCTCTCTCTCTCTCTCTCTCTCTCTCTCTCTCTCTCTCTCTCTCTCTCTCTCTCTCTCTCTCTCTCTCTCTCTCTCTCTCTCTCTCTCTCTCTCTCTCTCTCTCTCTCTCTCTGTCTCTCTCTCGCTCGCTCACTATGTCTCTCCCCCATCTTCCTCCACCTCCCTCCTCCTTTCTCCCTTCCCAGCAACCTGTAGTCTTCACACCGGATCATCAGTAAACAGGCTTTTCAGTGGATTTGATGGAGTACAGTGTTTTGATCTGGAGGGATTTGTGTGTGTTTGTGTGCTCTGCAGGTGGCAGTGGACAATGGTTTTACAGAGAGATGCCGGCATTTCCACACACACACACATTGACAGAGCAGCCGCACAGGTGTAAACATATAGATGAGACCGTTAGAGAACACAATGTGCTGTCATGCTTTTTGACAGCAGTGTCTTGAGAACATCAGAGCGCCTGAAGCTCAGAGGCTGTTTCCCGCCACATGCCGTACATCAAATATGAATGCAAGTGGGAAGGACCTGCATCACTGGGGCTCTTTAAAGTCACCATAAAAGCAACCTGCTCTTCAAAAGGCCACTATCACTGTATATACACATAAACCTATATAATTTACAACCCCCACCTGTTATTTTTGCATCATTGTATATGCATTGCTGAAGGTATGCACTTAGAGGATCAAACACGGGTAGGTTTAGCACTCAGTAGGCAAGTAAACAGTGCATAAAAACAAAGCAGTGTTTCTGTTGTTGATCATTAGGGCTTGTTTAAGCATCAGCACACATGGTAAACTGTCATCACCTTCTCGTGCACCTTTGTTAGCAAAAAAGCTAAAAAAAAAAAAAAAAAAAGAAAAAGACCCAGCTGAGCTTCTTTTCGCAAATGATAACATACCTCTTCATGCATAAACATCATCTTAATTTTATCTCTTAAACAAGTACATGGGTTACAAGATAGAGAGTTAATAGTAATACACAAACATTTCTGCTTCGTGAATATGTGGCTTGACATTTAGAGAATCACTGTTTATTGTTTATTGGCCATATTATTGTTCATTAAATAAATAACTAAATTATCTTTATATATCATTTTTCTTTGCACCTGCTTGTTGTATGTTACTACTGTAAAATCTTATCTTATCTTATCTTATCTTATCTTATCTTATCTTATCTTATCTTATCTTATCTTATCTTATCTTATCTTATCTTATCTTATCTTATCTTATCTTATCAATACAAAGTAAAACCAATAATGCAACTATCAGTAGAGTTGTACATATTTGTATATCTACTTTAAGAAAAAGCAACATACCTCCCCTTAACAAATACAAATATTATAACACTACAGTACAGTATGCAGTTTAAATAATGGTTAGCCACAGTGATTCCTCTGAAGTATGTAATTTAATTTTTAATTTGTATTTTTTTTACACTTGCACTAGTTAGACGTGTCAAAGCTAGAAGTCAAATCAACTTTGATTTGTTCCCTGGCTGAGGAAAGCCCTCCTTCACTCCCTGTAGGTGTTGTTAAAATCAGAGCGACTTCATTAATAGTCTGATCTGGATGTAATTAAGAATGAGGGGAAAGAGGCCATCAGGGAGAGAGGAAAGTGAGAAGGAGAAGAGGAGGAGGAAGAGGTTCTGTTCTCAGCTTCCTTGTTAAACTCCTCTGTCATTGGAAGTGACAGGCTCGGGACGCCTTTAGAGGAGGAGAAGGTCAACGCAGTGAGGTTATGATGAAGCACAATGCTACTGACCCTCTTTATGTCACCTTCTTATAACAGCTCTCTTATGAGAAGGTCCTCTTACAGCTGGTGGACTCTGCTGTCTCTGCTGTCTTAGATTTCTAGAGTCATTTGTCTGTCATCTTGTCTTTTGTTTTGTGGGTGTAATCCTGATACACACCCCTAACAGTACACAACACACACATGTTTAGGCTGCATTATTAATGGCTTAAATTAATTTCATGGAGACTTCGCCTAATTGCTGACCTCCTAAGCCAAACCCTGAAATTTGTGTAAAAACATTTAGTGACATGTTAGTGTTGAAGATGTAGAGTGCTACCAGCGTCTGTCACCCTCATGGATGGTGGCTGAAAAAAGTAGAGGATGCTCATAAGACCTAATATGTGTTCTGTCTGTTTTAATTCCTGTATACATTGAAATATAGTAGGTGACAATAACATAGAAGACGTTATAAATAAGGTTGATGCTACTTCAGAAACATAGCACTGCAGCAATACTTAATTATGGATGTATGGAACAAAAACACAATAGTTCTTATTTTAGTCTCAATAAACACTGGTTTAAATATTAGACACCCTTAAATCTGACATACTGGACCTTTAAAACACCCCTTAATCCTTAAAATGTTTTGTCATGTAGACCTGCATTTAGTTCCTATAAGAGCCTTAAGTCCCAAGAATTGACTGAGGAAACAGATCATGTCCACACAAGACATGTCTTTGACAAAGTGTCTGTCAGTCCTTTGCCATTATTTGAACCATCAACCTAACCCTAACCCTAACTCTAACCCTAAAATCAAGCCTTAACCACTTAAACAAGGTGATGAGTGGCAAAAACAAAGTCCCCTTAAAAGTATGTGGATTTTAAAATGTGTCCAGAGATCAGGACAAAGGCATGCACACATAAATTACATTAATTTCCTGGAACCTAACCTCCCCCTTGCTTAACCTTAACCCAACCTTAAAGCAACTCTTAACCCTTGAACTCAATGACAAATGTTACAATGTCCCCACAAGTGACTGTGCCAACAGCTTTAAGTTCCCGTAAGGGAATGAATATGTGATCACACACATGCCAGTTTCTACACTGGTGTTTACGCAGCACTGGGTGGAAAACATAAATTGGAGACAGAGCGTTCCCCGTCTGCAAGGCTTGGAAGAGAGTTTGGGCTCGGAAAGCTGGCTTTCCTCTCAGGAAGTGTTGTTCCTCACCACTCTCCATAAACACTGGAAAAGAGACCCAAAGAAAATGTCCCAGACTCACTATTTCCACTGTAAACACACAGACATACACATATTATAGAGCTCTCTCTTTCTCTTTCCCTTGCAGGCAGGAGGATATATTTCTCCAAAGGAGAAGACAGAATACCAGAGTGTGTGATCCAGAAAGCCAAGGCTTGACTTGACCTGTGCACATCAACTGCTTAAACTTTGCATTTATTTATGCATTTATGCATAAGTGTGTATGACCGCAGAAAATGAGGAACTTATTTTCGCCTTTAATTCAGTCTTGAAAATTGAAGATTTATGCAAACTCTCATTTGCCATTCCCACATTTTATTGCAACATTGGTGTTGTTAGATATGGAGAAATAGCAAATAAGCATGTGCTTGTTTACGCAAAAGCTCTGGGTGAAAATGCCAGCCACTGTGTTGCAACTGAATTACCTCTCCCAGCAGTGTAAATGTTACGTTTCTCTCCTAACAAGTGGTTGTATTGCAGTTCCCCTCATGTGCAGTGCAAGTTAATAAATCCTTGGCAGCGAAACAAAGAAAGCTCTTTCCATCAGTTTTAGTTGTCATGGCACTTATTCCTGTGCTGGAGCATTATGCTGTGAAATATCATTGCTAAGTCCCAAAAAATCTCAAATAAGACTTGAAATGTTCACAGTCTATCATTGTCAGAGGCTGGATTTGACAACAGGGAGCAGGGCAAGCTGTAATTTATCACATTAGACCCGGTTCAGCTGTCTTTGGTTGCTGTGATATGAATGCAGATTGTTTTTTAATGGGCAAAGTTCCATCTGTACCTGCCGTTCGGCTTTTTTGGGGTATGAGTGGGTGTTTCACTGTGGATGATGAGCTTTGTTGCAACACCAGACATACCTAAGCTTTTTCTGCTGTTTTCTCTTCTGTGGTGGAAAAAAAAATAGTGTTCACTTTTCCACCAAGCTGCCTTACACAGTACCTTACCCTGTATGTTTGTCTGTGGAGAGGGAGAGTGGCAGAGCAAAGGAGTGGTAGAGTGAGCAAGAGACAGACAGGGAGAGAGAGAGGTTAGAAACCCTTTTTTTATTACATTTCCTCCGCAGTGAGAGAGGAGGCAAGATGGACACTCCATATCTCCCCGCTGCACCAGAAAACTCATCTAAATGGAAAACACATTGTCTTCATTATTTTGCGAGAGCTGAAAGAACAGGGTTGTCATGGTAACAGCCATCTGAGTGAGCGCAAGCGGGCGGCCGAGGGGCTGGTTTTAGGGCCAGAGGAATGGAGAGAGAGAGAGAGAGAGAGAGAGAGAGAGAGAGAGAGAGAGAGAGAGAGAGAGAGAGAGAAGAGGAGGAGGTGGGAGGGGGAATGAGAGAGGAGGGGAGGTGGTGGAAAAAGAGGAGAGGGGACTGAGATGAAGAGGGTGGAGATGGAAAGAAGAAGACAATGGAGATGGAGGGAAGAAAAATAGAAAATTGAAGGGTGAAAGGGTTTGTGTGAGGAAGGGGCGACTGGCTTTTCCAGCGGAGTCAGACGGTGCAAATGGCCAGTTAGTGACTCTCAGAGAGCAGTTCAGAGGCCCTTATTAATTTCAATGGGCAGCAAGATGGTAGATTTAACATCAGTGCAGCGCCTGTGGTGTTCCGCGAGGGTGTGTTTGTGCGCGCGTAAACCTACAAGAGTGCATACTGATGTACAGTGAAGAGAAGAGCTATATTTGTCCCGCTGAGCTAACATTAGAAGACCCGTTGCTTTGGTAAACACGTCAAGGGCGACAGGCTCCACTCCACTCTCCAGCCACTTCCACAGAGACAGTGCCCCAGCGCTGATCGACAACCTGCCTGCCGCTGTCTTTATTAGTTGCTCCCTTAGACCAACCCCTGGCAGCAGTAAGCCCAACACCATCACGCTTTCATCAAATATTTACCCCTCCTGAATCTACAACATGCACCAAGGCCACATCAAATAAAAGCAAGTGCCAAGGCGATATCTAATCCAGTCCAATCCCTCTCCTTGTCAACTCCCATTCTCTTCCCTTCCCAATGCTGGGCGGATTTTCATGACGCTCCTGTCAGTTTTACATCAACTGGAGGATTAGGGCTGTTAACGGTGCAGAAAGGCGACCTAGCTGATTGTTTATTTACAAGTTGGTCCCTGCTACTTTGTGGCACAGCCTGTGGTGCTGACGTGACTGAGGCAAGATACGACATCGTTTTGACAGCCGTCGGGTGATTAAAGAAATTAAAGTAATTGCTTAAGTCTTTGTCATGTAAATACTTAGCACCCCCCCACCCCCCCTTGAGTATTTGACTTCTGTCAGGCTCTGACATCCAGCCTTTAGAGGAGCTGGATCATTATTACCTCTATTGTTTGTGCTGCAGATTGAACTAAGGAGCCAAAATACTTAGTGCTAGATTAGATTGGGTTGTTGACTTCCGCTGTGGTTTTGCTCAAGGCACATTTACAGTTGGAGAACGTGGCCAGGTTTGAGGATGACAGAAAGAGATTAATTTCTATCTATTTAATAGGAATGATCCAAAAAACCGCTTGAGATCAGTGAGTGTTAAATGTGTAAATCAGTCTTACTACAGTAGTTAATTATGTCGACTTGACCCAAACAGCCACGAAAAATCAAAATCATGTACTTATCTCAAATGTGTACCTGTTGATCCACTAATTTTACATGTAAATAATTGGTGTAAAATGCAGTTTGTCATTTTTCATGGTTATTTGATATGACCCATTTGGACGTTCAAGAGCTCTGTTGTGAACAAGGAAACACAGTTGTCTTTTATAACATTGATTCACCAGTAAAACCCATGGATCAATGACAGTAGATGGAGATACATGTTACATGTTCAGTTACTGATATCTTTGCTGGAAATGTCAAGTATCAAGTAAATCACACTACAAAATACAGACAATAATCTTATAATAGTGATGTAACAGTGATAAATTACTTAAGAAAGGTTCAATAGGGTCTTTATGGATTATAGCAATGAATATATGCAGCGTAATTCAGAATGGTTTACTTATATCGTAACACCAGAGGCTGAGCTCACCAGCTATGGTTGTACGGACACCATTTCTTAAAAATAACTGAAGTCATTTACAGATGCCAAATGAAACAATCCGATGAGGCGTGTTTTTGGGCTCCAAACAATTCGGTCAATTAATTTTTTTCATATGGGCAAAGTTCTTCCTTCTACTGTGATGAGTTGAGACTACTGTTATTGTTTTGACATTTCCAGGTGGTGCAGTGGATACCATTGTCCTGGGTTTGACTCCAAGACCAAGGACCTATCGTAGTTTGCATTTTCTCTTCAGGTGTTCTGGATCCCTCCTGGCATCCAGAGATATGCACCTAAATGTTAATTGGTTATGCTAACATTGCCCATAAGTGTGTGTGTGAGATTGGTTGTTGGTCTCTATATGTTGACAAGTCCAGGGTGTACTCCACCTTCACCCGTAGGTAGCTGGGATGGGCTTCAGCCCCCCACCCACAAACCCTTCTGAGGATAAAACTCTTCTGAAAATGACTGACTGACCTTTCCAGGGTTTGATGTTTGAGTCAACAGTTGGGTGGATTATATCTTTGTTCACTTCTTCATTCTTTTTTGCAGCCTTTCAATGAGCAAGGTTATTCAACAATCCTTAAATACTCAACACCTCGTACCAGCCATAGAACAGTTTTGTTTTCCTGTTTTTAATGGCATATTTCTATCCATCTGGGACACTTAATGCTACCCCTACATTGGACATATGCAGATACAGGTTATATTTTAGTATTCCCCCCAAACAACGTGGAATATTTTGATAGAAATACTGATTGAAATAGTGAATTATTTACACGATCTTCAGTTTACACTCTGATCTAGAAAGAATAAGAGCAGAACTATTTACATCTTTATTGTGTGCTAATTTTTCCAACATCTACGCTGCACTTCTAAACCCCCATAATTCCCTCCGGATTGGGCCAGTGGCTCCAGTTTGAGGTTGAAGCTACATTTTTATCATTACATTGAAGTTACATTTTTATTTTAATTGTAGCTACTGATGTTTTTGTGGCTAAATGGAATCACTGCGGCCAAGATCACACCACGTATAGACCACATCATTTATTTGGTCGTCCATCAGCCTTCGGAGCCTCACAGGATCTCTCAGCACTGACACGGGGGTAAAATCCTGTTTGTTATTTTTCTCATCAGTTCCTTCCAGATGTGAGATCACGGTCAAGTGAAGACCGAGCGGCATGGCATCTGCGATCGACCAGGGTTCACGGAAAGAGACGGCGAGCGCACTTGGGCTGGCGCTGGCCACCTCGCAGACTTGCTAGCCAGCTGTGTGGCTGCTTGTAGGTTTTAGTGATTCATGTCACACTGTAATTGGTTTACCTGCTCCCTGTGTGTCTGCGCTCTGAGAGGACCAAAACAAATTACCCAGGGATGACCTCTCGCCATCTCTCTCTCCTGCACTCCAACCATTTCCCCCTATCTCTCCCCGCACGTCTCTCCCTGCCTCCCACTACATGAAATATGTGATGTGAGTGTTTTTCTCCCTCTCCCTCCCTCCTTCCGTGTCTCTCTTGTCATCTATTTGTCTGTCTCATCTCCCCGCACATCCAAAGAATCAGCCAAGCAGGGCTAGAGCAGAGTAAAATAGAAACACATTCACACTTAAACATTCCTATTTATGCATTAAATGCTATTTCAGCGTGTAATGCACTGTTGTGTTTATGCAGAAAAATAAGCTGGTAGGCTGGACTTTGTCTATTGATACTTGAGATCATACCTTGCCAGAGTACTTCATGCCACAAAGAGTGAGTTTGTGTTTTGTGAAAGCTGCAGCAGAGTGCATTAGCCTTTCAGCTGCGGTTTGTGCGCTTGCTGTGCCAAATAGTACCTGTGTGAATTGTCCCTTCAGTGAATAAAACTGGTGCTCTGCGTACACCATTAGGCTGTTTCATTTCCACAGTAAGCAGATGTTTTGTGTTGTTTGCTACTGAAACCCTCACACTGACACACAGTGGTGCACATGTAAACACACACACACACACACACACACTGAGAGCAAGATGAATGAGAGCATCATTTTCTCCTCCACCCGCACAGAAAGGTCTCGCTGTCTCCAAGGTTATTTAGTTATTTCAGTAAAAATCCACTGTCAAAGGGATTTCGCCGCGAGTGTGTGATGCTTGAAAACATGATTTGTTTGTATTTGTTTGCATCAGTGGTTGCACAGACTGTACTTACACCAGAGGAGCTAGAGCATGCACTGGCAAACATCAGTCTTCTTCAGATGTCCTTGAACATGTCATGTGGCGTGTGCAGAGTGTAGAGGGCGCTGTCCTTTCAACTAGTGGTGGATAATGAACAAGACACTGCTCTATTTTGAGACATTAACCTCTTTGGTCTATGCACCTAAATTAATGTCTTGTTCTACAATGTTTAGTAATGATTTTCCTTCAATAAACTCCTACTTACTATTGATTGATATTTCAGTAAGGAAATGTTATCTAATAACAGCCATTCTCATATCCCTACCCCTCTAATGTATTAATGAAGAATCATTTATCAGCATTGAACTGTGGAACATTTGCCCTTTAAATGTTGTAAACAAAAACTTTTGATGCAATCACTGGAATGTCCAAAGCCTATTACCGACTGATAACGGCAGATGACAAATTAAACTGTGATGTTTAAAGAGCAGGAGTTTAATCTCAAATGCTGGAAATCACATGGGGAAGAGTGATGACATTTGACAATTTTGTCCTCCTGGTGTTACTACATACAGTAATTGTGTTTGGCTGATAGTATGAAGGTGATTATGTTGTAACTGTTCTTATAATGTAGTATTAAACAGGTCTGTCAGGTGAATATCAACAGGTATATGGTTTTATTAACACAAAAGAAAATTAAGGTGTGGCTTGTAATGACTTTATCAGCTATTAACTAACACTCATTTCTTTATACGGCTGACTATAAATCAGTGTAAGTACGTAAAAGAATTGTTCAAATAAATTGGAAGGAAAATGTACTGCAGTCGTTAATTGTGCTTAACTACTTCCCTGAGCAGTGAGTGGGAGTTCATTGTTGCACAACTGTTGATGTTGATGGTCTTTATGTGCAGAATAAGCTATTTAAGAATAAAACACCTAAGTTAATAAGCATCTAGTTAACTGGCAACATGTTGCTCTGAATATTTTTCATCCAACCATAGAATATACATATAACTCAGGTGTTTATTTTCATTTTCAGTATTTATTTGTCAAGCAAGAACAAATAAAAAATCTGTAGTGTACTTTTCACATAAAAAAATCCTTTGGAGTTTTCTCATAGTGGGATTTAATCGGGTGTTGAATTGTCAGCTTTTGTAATTTGTCAGTCAATTTAATGTTAATAGAAAGAGCAAGGCCATGATTTTCCTTTTTTCCTTATGTGTTTAAAAAATATAGAAATTTTTTTCAGAACAAAGAATAAAGGTGGTTCAGCAAGAGGTACAGCACGATAGGACGTTTTGTTCTGCAGAGTGCAGCAAGGCTGAACTTGGTTGCTTTTTTTTTGTGTGAGGATTGTACTTTTTGGAGTGTCAGAGACAAAGGGAGTAGAGGGCAGACTGGCACAGATATATTTTTGCTCTCCCTAATGACACCAATACCATTTCATGGCTTACTGAGCAGATTGAATCACACTCACTCTCTGCCTCTGTCTCTGTTTCTCTTATTCCTGCACACACACTTCATCCCCTCTCCTCACACACTATCACATGTACATTCATATGCTACTGCACATCAGTGTGTTACACTTACCCCGCTGGATGTTGTTTAATTGCATTTAGGTCAGCAGTTTGCTGGTGCTGAAACCGAAGGACATGGAATTTGTCAGTTTACCCATTCAGCAGTCACAGGGGGCAGTGTGTGAGCTAACAACTCTGCTGGAGTTAGGCCCATAAGGTTAGCTTTACACAAGCCTGTCAGACTGCACTGTCAATCACTGGCAGCTCTTCTCATCTCATCTGCTGTTCTTGTCCTGCTGCTCCCGCTTCCCTTCAGAGAATATTTCTTCTTTGAAAATGTTCCAGACTGCTGTTATTCTGTGTAATATTGCTTAGATTTATGGATTCTCTGGCTTAAAAACGTTCCAACACTTCGGGCTGTCCTATAGCGGTCTGATGCAGTGATAACAGTCGCACAGCGCTGGCTTTGTGTTGTCCACACTCACACATACAGACATACACCCTGTCTTCATCCCCTTGTGCATCACAAGTGATAGAATCTTGCCTTTCTTGACAGTGGAAAATCGTATGTGGCAGCCAGGACATACAATCTTCCCCAGCTGGTATTTATAGTCCAGCAACTGGAACATTGTATGGAATAAGGAGTTCATTCATTCATCATGTGATGCTAAAGCTCCGCTCTGCTCATGGATGACCTGATTTTGTATCTTACGGTTAGATAGATGGCCTTTCCCTATTACTGCACTGGAGATGGAATAAATACAACAAGATGAAAGCAAATATCAACAGGGAACCACACACAAATCCACAGAAAGAGCACAGTGATTAAGTAACGCTCATGTGTGAGTCTGACACAACCATATGACCAGTGTTTTGATACATGATTGAATCACACACACATATTGTTCAGATGTCAACTCGTGTACTGCTGTGTCATTTACCGAATCAATCAAATCCTAAACTAAATGCATGTTGACATGAAGCTGTCGATCACACAAAACCAGTAGCTTAGACGTCACTACTGTAGCACAGACATTAGACTTCAATTTAAATAATTCATACATTAGTGGAAATAATCATAAGTACAGTCTGTTACTACATACCACTGAATAGTTTACTTTAAGGCGAATGGAAGATCATATCTCCCCTTGTTTCATCGTACATTATGATTATTTTCATGCACAGCTTGTGTAAGTGAAGACTATTTGTCAGTAGGCAATTCAAATTGATTTTTCAATGACAAACATGTAGATTGTTGAGAAACAGAAGCAGCCAGTTACCAGTGATACGGTTTAAAAAAAAAAAAAAAACATCCAATGCCAATTTATTTAATACTAATGTTATATCTGTGTTGTTTCTGTTTACTTAAGTGGATCTATTGTGTGCTCTATACTGCAAACATTACACTAGTACTTAATGTTTTATCTCTGTTATGTCAGTTTACATGATATAATAAGGAGGATATATTGAATAATAACAAATGAAAAGGACTTAAAAATGATTAAGCAAACACTGATAAGATACATATAAATGCTGCTTTTATTACAAAGAGAATTTGCAACTCAATATATATGTAGGACTCCTCTACAATTACAAAGCTTAGGTACAGCACCCTGTCCAATTTGCACACCACCTTGTCCAGATTTTGTTAAATCACTGTTGACATAACTAAAATTGGTCCTCAGTACATGTTTAGTTTTAGTGTTTTTGTATTTTTATGAATTCTTTTCCAATTTTTAAATACATTTTCATAGTAAAATGGACCAAAATCATGCTCGATGAGTTTTAATGAAGAAGATAAATTGTTCTTGTGGAAGGACATCCACAACCCAGTACCTACATCTTGTGAAAACAATACAAATGTCTGAAAACCACCTCCGGAAAGTGTGAGGAGTATAGCGGTAACTAAGACAAAGAGCCCCTCTTTATTTGTCAGTCACTGAATCATCTGGAGGCAGTAGTCAATCATTTTATGAACCATAAAAGTTAAAATCAAATAGAAAATTTGACTCTGGACACACTGTTCTGCCTCTTATTGTCTCCTCTGCTTTTCTGTGAATGCATTGCTCATCTCGGCAGGATGTTGGCTCATTTCCATGTCTTGTATCCATCATTTCACATTAAAAATCATCTCCAGACTCATTTCATTGCAATTTCACGACATTTTCTTAAGTTCCAAAATAGCAGCAAAACGTGCATTATGGAAACACTGCAATTATTGGCTGCACTGCAGGTATCCTTATTTCTGAGAGAAAAAATTAGGAAGCTAAATTTACTTCTCACAGTTTGTGCTACAGACGTGTTTGCATATATAAAATGTAATCACTGAATAATATCATAACTCCAAAGTATTATTGCACTACCTTCACTACCCAAAGTCCGGACAAAATATTCTGAAGACATCAGAGTATCTTAGCTGTTAACAAGCAGCAGCTCACTGTTCGGTGAGTCAAAACAATCTGGTGCTGTTTAACCAACCATTGTTCACAGAAATGTATTTGACATTCCATTGGAAATCATAACATTTCCAAAGATGTCAAACATGTCAGGCTGAATTTATTGGGAAATGTGTCCAAAATAAATCCCACTTATGTAGGATTGTAGTCTGAAAAGTCGGCTTCACTTTGACGGCTTTAATGAAAGCCAGGGAATTACTGCTTTATGTCACAGAATAAGATTATTTTCATCTTAAAGGTACTTAAATAGCAACAAGAGGCAGAAAAAAATGTGATCTTTTAACTAAAATCCAAATCTCAGGATGCTTACCCAGGTGTGGAAAGTCTTAAAAAGTACAGACATTAAAAATTCTGTTTTCCAGACCTTGAAAAGTCAACTATTTTGTGTGCAAGTCTTAATAAAGTATGCAAAAAATGTTCTCGTGGTTGAAATTTAGAGTGTGCTCAAAGGCACATAATCATGGAAAATCAGGAATACATGAGGAAACATGTAAATGACCGGATGTGATGTCACTAACTGGAATGAAAATGGAATATTAGATATAATAATATAATATATAATATAGATATAATAATACAATGGAAGCCTGGAATGATTCTAGTGTGTGTGTGTGTGTGTGTGTGTGTGTGTGTGTGATATCCATGCACTTCTGTGATTTTTCATTTATTTTAATTATGTTTCTGTCAGTAAAATATAATTTCCTACAAATTATTCATTCATCCATTAAAATTTACTTTTGTATTACACACAACAGGTATAATCCGAACCAAAAAAGGTAAACACACAATACATAAGGCTAGAGTCGACGTGGGGGGGTGGGGGGGTGTTGGTTTGTAAAAAGTCTGGAAAATGTCTGGAATTTGTATTTAGATAAAGAGCAAGCACCCTGAAGTCTTGACAGTCATCCTCCAGTAGACATGTCTTTTTTTTTTTTTTATCTTATATATTGAGTAGTGAAATAATCGGCTGCTCCCGAGGGTATCTGGTGGCACATACCTGCAATACTCCACAACTGAAGCTTCATATTTATAGATGCAACAGAGGGGCTCATATGTCCCCACATCACAGCTGTTTGCATTGCAGTGTTGGGTGTCACATAGCTGCCCGCTGCTCCTGTGGTTGTCACATTAAAACTGAAGATAAACAAACAGCAACATTTAGAGTTTTTTTTTTTTTTTTTTCACCCCAGGGACAAATCATTTCACATTTTTATAGAGGCGACCGGTTATGATGTTGAGGAGAGGGGTTGAGTTTTATAAAGGCCGCAGGGAGTGATTTGACTAATAGTTGCCTTTTTCTGAGACGGGAGAAGTGAAAAAGAGAAAAAGGGGAGATTACAAGAGGAGAGGATTAGCTGGGAGTCAACAATAAATAGTGGCAAATAAGGGAGAAAGTAGCAGAAATGATGATGCAATAAGTGCATACAGGTTGGTAATAAATGAAGATGGGTGGAGATTGGGCTGGGCGACACAGACAGAGATGGGAACCAAAAGTTTTGTAACAGTTGAAGGTGAAAATAATCATTTAATTTAGGTGGTGAACAAAAGCTGATGTAGCCAAGTGGTTATTTTTGGGTTTAAATGCTTTGTAAAAGACATAAAAAAGATGAATATTTTTGCAAAAGACGCAATAAAAGCAAAATTTTGGGGGAGACAAAAACTGTACATGATGATGATGATGATGATGATGATGAAAATTATGTAAATAATGCAAAAGATGTAATAGGACAAAATGTTATTTGCAATTTGAATACTTTTTAACAGCTGTAATGAAATGAAAGTGTTGAAAATGATGCAACAAGATGAAAATGAAAATAACGAAACAAGATGAATATGATGTAATGACTGTAAAAGACGGAACATATAAGATTTGAAGTTTGTATTCTGTAAAAGTTGCAGAGACAAAAACACCATAATAAATAGTTATAAAATGAAACCTACATGACAAACCCCGCCCCCAAAAACAATTCCTCTCTCCCCTTTTCACAGGGCGGGGTTAAAAAAGAAATACTTTGAAGTCATAACAAGATGGGAAGTTTTTAAAAGACAAAAAAAAACATAAGCAGTTACAAATAACACAAATTTAGCACAGTAAGTGATTATTTGTGGGGTTTTTTAATTATCTGTAAAAATTGTATTGGCAATGTAATGTAGTTTATGGAAAAAATTATAAAAACGACAAAAGTAAAGAGATAAAAGCACCATAAAAGAAACAAAAATACCAGAATGTAAATTGTACTTTTTTAAAAAAAATGCAAGAAATGTAGAAAACATAACATTGTGATAGTGTTCATTTCATTAATTTTCATCATTATTATTATTATTATTATTATTTAATATCAAATAAATTATGTATAGTTAATTATGTATATTATGTACAGTACACTGAATTGTGTATGAAATGCAGTATATAATGAAACTTGCCAAAAGATGAAAATGCGATACATAAGGAACACTTATTAAGCAGCAGAATATTTCATAAATTAAATGTTAATCCATTTAAACCATGATACAACCATTAAAATATATATGAATACAGTTAAGTAAAATGCCAAAACACCTTGACTTCAATATTTTCACTCAGAAACTCAACCAAATAAATCAGAAATGCAAAAAATAAATAAATAAATACATACACACAACATGATAAAGATGTTCATCATGGTGTGAAATTCAACAACTGTGATGCATCTGCAACTCTGAGTGGAGTGGACAGGATGAAATGGGGGGAAATGAGTGGAAAAAGTGGTGTGGGAAGGTAATAGTGTGGCTATGAGACAGGGCTCTGGTGGCTTTTAGAGACATGGTGAGGGGGTTGGCTGTGGAGGGTGGAGGGGCCTGCACCGCTGAGTGGTGCTGATTGGCCTGTTTGAAAACATATGAACTGCAGACACTGAAAGCCAGAGAGAAGCTCTGAGCAACGGGAGAAAGTGTCACTCTGCGCCATGCCACGCTGCAGCCCAAACCACATTAGAGCAAATGAATCCATTCCACCTCCTGTTATGGCAGCTCCCGCATGGGGCCTCAGGAAGGAGGAGGAGGAGGAGGAGGAGGAGGAGGGGTGAGAAGGAGGGGGAGAGGTTGAGATATGAGCGACAGGGCGAAGCAAAGAAGAAAATGATAGAAAGGGAAATGGAAGGTGGTAGAAAGGAGTCGCATGCTGGGTGGCTCTAATGATGTCTGAGGGCTATAGAAAAGAGGAGCGAAAAGCACATGGTGTCAGTGAGAGAAATAAAGGCGGCGGTCATAATAACTGAAGACGAAGAGGAGGAGGAGGAGGAGACATGGCACCACGCTGCGTCCAGAGCAGGACTCATGCTTACATCCAGACTGTGGTTGAATAATGAACATGATCTCTGGCCACTGCTCCTCTTATTGTTCTGCACTGCCCTCTACACTTTACACACAGGATAGGCCACGGTTTTCCATTAAAGCAGGAAATTACATGAAAAAAGGAAACATAGTCCTGGAGGTAAGAATGCAAGACTTAACACACTGAAGCCTTTATGATACGTATTAGTTACTGAAGTATCATTATTGTGGCTCAGGAGGTTGAGCAGGTTTTGTGCTTTGTTTAGAAGAAGAGTGAAGGCGTTAAGAGCGTAGTTAATGGAATAAAAGATATGGAGTAAATTATAAATGAACACAAATAACACTTACCTTTTCATTAGAGCAGAGTTAGCTGCTGATAAATGTGTCAAAATCTTAATAAAAAAACAAAAATGTAGACTCTTTATACCTGCGTTGGAGATAAGAATGAAACACATGAGGCTTTTATCAATATTCTTCAGCAATTTATAAATTATAAATTTAGTGTAGAAACTGAAAAAGAGTCCTGTTATTAACACTTAAATGTAATAAAATATGATATATACCTGTGGAAAAAGTGCAGGTAAGTTCACATTAAACTATGCCTTAATAAAGCAACAAAAGTGTAACAATGACTTGAAGTGGTCAATCAATTAAATTGGTCAATTAATTAATATAGCATCAAATCATTAAAAAAAGAGTAGGGGGAGACACATGGATACACAGTGAACTGTTACAAAGCAGAACTAGAACAAATGTCCATAACTGTTAATACTACTACTGTATTGTATTTACTGTACAACTAGTGCAACTGCTATTGTTGGAACTATATAATGTGTGTTTTTAACATATTTTTTAAAATAAATGTTCACATCTGTGTATGTTTTTAACATTTTCCACCCATATTTTTATATCTTTGTGTGCTTTTAAACATCCACAATTCAATAAGCTTCCTATAAAAAAAAAAAGTTTTAACTCAATAACACACTGTGGGGGCGGAGCATCGTCAGGACCAATCCATGAAAAGACAAACTTTAAATAATCAGCTGAAACTTCCTCCATTTGTTGCTCGACCCAAACTCTGTGTCCTCTCTCACTTTCACTTGAGGTGTGATTTTGATATGTTCTATAGTTCTAGTATGTTCTGTAGTTCTAGTATGTTCTGGTATGTTCTATAGTTCTGGTATGTTCTGTAGTTCTAGTATGTTCTATAGTTCTGGAATGTTCTGTAGTTCTGGTATGTTCTGTAGTTCTAGTATGTTCTGTAGTTCTGGTATGTTCTGTAGTTCTGGAATGTTCTGTAGTTCTGGTATGTTCTGTAGTTCTGGTATGTTCTATAGTTCTAGTATGTTCTATAGTTCTGGAATGTTCTATAGTTCTAGTATATTCTGTAGTTCTAGTATGTTCTATAGTTCTGGAATGTTCTGTAGTTCTGGTATGTTCTGTAGTTCTAGTATGTTCTGTAGTTCTAGTATGTTCTATAGTTCTGGAATGTTCTGTAGTTCTGGTATGTTCTATAGTTCTGGAATGTTCTATAGTTCTAGTATGTTCTATAGTAATTAATTAATTCAATTGTTTACTGAAGTAAAAGTAAAAAAGAACAACTTCTCAATTGTGATAAAGTAAAAAGTAAAACTGCATTTTTTCCCCCTACAGGTGAAACAATCTTTAGTTAAGGCAGAAAAAAATAGCATTTTTAAAAAAATATTTAAAAAATAAAGCCTTTAAAAGTCAGTTACTGTGTAGATTATGTGTTTTATTGGGTCATGGTACTCAGTTTAGTGGGTATGGACAGGACAGTTAGGAAAAATGTAAGTCCTAAATTGGAGATTAAAACAAAAATGAAAAAAAGCACAAGTATGAGATTTAAAAAAATCTAAATCGTGAGATAAAAAGTCAAAAATAAAAGATTAAAATCAAAATTATGAGGGGAATAAGTCATAATTATGAGACAAGAAATGGATAATCATGAGATTAAAAAAAAGTCAAAATTATTCTGATTTACAACTACTCACCTTTGTCTATTCTGAGAATGTAAAGAGTATACAGTCCAGATATTTATATAAAAATGTAGGGAGTAAAAGTAAAAAGTTGCCCGAGAAATAAATACTCCAGTAAAGTACAGTTACTTAAAAACTGTACTTAAATACAGTAAAGGAAGTACTTGTACTTAGTTACTTCCACCTCTGGTTTGTGATAGGTGTTAACAGTCTATAAACCATTAAGTCTCTTATACACACTCACAAACCACAAACATTTAGTCTCTTAATGATTCTATTGTTACGTTAAGTAACATGTAATCATGCTAAGAAGATCTTAAAAGTACTATAAACCATCTTATTACCTATTAACACATGCTATGACTTGTACGACTGCATTCTGAAACGTGCGCTCGTGTTGATGTTTGCATCTGTACAGCGTTTCCTGGAAGTGTGATAATTACCTGCTCTACAGGGTGATGCTCTTCTTTATGTTTTTGTTGGTTTAAAATGAAAACACATGTGGATGCTCCAGTATTTGCAGCCTCAGCATCATCCTTTGAGACAGACAGATATTAGCCTCCTCCTTTATTCTGTGCTCAGTGTTAAAAGTGTATCATCGGCTCCGGTGTAAGCGGCTTCATGCAACCCCCACCGACTGATTGCATTCACAGACCAAGCTGTACTTGACAGAGGTGTGTAGTCATTTGTCTGCTGAAATGAGAAATCACTCATGCTATGAATGATCATACTCCGTGTCTGCTTGTGTGTGAATGAATGAGTGTGTGCGCAGCGGCTGATAATGAAGAGATAATTTCAACACTCTCTCTTTTCCTCTCTCTCCCTCCCTTTTCCCCCGGCCGAGCATGGCCCTTCTTGCCCCCTTCCCGCCATACTCCACTGCTTTTCATATTACTGTGCTTTTGTTTCTGAGCACTTATTTCTTGCCCCACTTCCCCCAGCTTGTTTTGCTCGGGAGAATGAAAGTGAGATTCGAAAGTGTCTGCGTTTCTTTGAGAAAGAAAAGAGAAAGACGAGCTTCCTCAGATGTTAGTATTATTTGTGGTTTGTTACTCTGCAGTGATTCACACTATCCTCCTACTGCTGTTGAAACTGAGGTTGTAATATGCACACCATAATTGGATGTGTAATCCTTTGCTTTGCACCTCTGGTAAGCAGTGCTGAGTGGAGCTGATTAAGATGTTTGGAAGACAATAAAGATTAAGCCTGGCCTGTCTTCAGTATGTGCAATGCTTGAACAACAACAGCAGCAACAGCCCTAAAAAAAAAAAAAAAAAAAAAAAAAAAAAAACTGCAAAAGGAAAGAAATCACAATCTTCTGGTGTTTTTTTTTTTTTTGTTGGTTTTTTTATGACAACCTGTCAGCTGTCAATCTTTGAGATGTGAAAACAGATATGACATTTCGTTGTAAAAACATGTTTTTCTGATGAGATGACAGATTATGGTGCTTTATTTTGATAGTACTGACTGAGGGAGGGAGGGCTCTGTCATATTTCCACCTATAAGAATAATCTTTTATGCAACATAATTTTCTCCCATGGGTGGTGGTGGTGGTGGTTGTCAGGTGGATAGACGCAGTTCCACTTCACTCATTTTCCTCCCAGAACTGGCAGGCCTGTCTTTTCAACACTGGACAAAAGCCTTGACAAGTATGTGTGTGTGTGTGTGTGTCAGGGGAGGGGGGAGAATAATAAAAAAAAAGTGAGCCTAGGGTTAAAGAGCCAGCTATCTCCACCCCCTACGCCTCCTCCGCCTGCCTTTTCCTCTCTGGTCTTGGCTGTGGGTCTGTGTTGGGACAGCAGGAAGGGGAACTGCTGCAGGAGGAACAGTTAATCAATAGCCACAAGGTCAGACGGCCAGCGCTGGGCCGGAGCGTGCCCTGTTAGCGGTCCGTGGAGTTGCCTGGCCACAGAGGGGGATTTGTAGCACTTGTCAGGGCTTAAAGGAGCCCTCTCTGGTCTGTGGGTGTAGTGAGTGGAATGGCCGTGTTGGTGAACAGCAGGGGAGGGAGACATCTACTGGGCAGTGGGCGACACCACAGCCACAGTGGAAGTAGGCCACCCAGAGTTCAGGCTAGTTCAGAGGTTTATGGATGTGCACAGTGGACAGTGGGCTGTCAAAGGCTGCATGATAAGACACTAATGTCATGTAGTTATGAATTACGGATGGCAGATTATACATCCCATACTCCCAAAAAGTCTAGGTCAACATGAGGTTTGGTGGTCAACTAAAGTTGGACTGTCCACACACATGTGTCTGCATTTAGATCCAATCTAGAGATGTATGCGAAGAATGTACAGCAGGAAAAAAAAACAATGTTTAAAGCAAAAAAAAATCCCTAAAAATCTTCTTTGCACCAAAGTGGTCATGTTTTCTGTGTTTTGTTTGAAATATCTTGCATTATTTTTCTGGTGTTTTGTTCAATACACTAACGCTGCTGTTTTTTTTTTGTTTGTTTGTTTGTTTTTCTCAAGGGGTCAGGGGTCACACTAAATAATGACTTTAACCTTTACAGTCCATCTTGTTCAGTTTTTGTTTGTCTTTTAAGACTTTGGACATATTCAGCATATTTTCTTGTTGTATTTAAAGAAAAGAGAATGAGAAACAAACATGTCTGCTCATTTCCAACCTGGATGGTGTCGTACACATCTGTTTTGGATTTTTTTTTGAGCTGCTGAACTTTTAGATTATATCGCTGTTATCACTACTTATCTGCAGTCAAACCACAAATAACTATGTTTTATGTCATTTCCAGCGTGTTGAGTAAGAATACAGTGTTTTCATTTTTTTATTTAGTTAATAAAATAATTAATTTAATGAACAAAACAAACTCATGTATGTGAATTATACATAAAAATTTTCGTCTTGCCTTTTATGTCATGTCTTTAATTAAGTAATTTTTGATTTGTTTAGTCTTTTCAGTAGACATACCACAAATTATCATCTGGTTTCTTAAGTTTTTACTTAAGACCATATATTAGGGTACAGATTTGACAAATTACCATGATAACCATCACTATCAATTATTCTGAAAATGTTTTGGCATCTTTGCTTTTATGCTGGAATTGTATTCTGTCCTACAAAATAAAAAGGCAGTAACTGCACAGACACCAAACTGACAAAAATGACCTTAAAGTTCTCTTGTTGTTCAGCCCCAGTAGTTGTAGGTAGATTATTGGACATGAGGCAGTTATTGTTACTGCATATTAACTAGTTCTGCAAAAACCACAGTGTGACTTACATATGGATTAATTCTGGTAGTGCTTAGGGACTGGGAATTTAACTTTTTATCTGATAATTTTGACTTTTTATTTAATAATTTTGACTTTATCTCAGGATTTTTACTTTTTATCTCCTAATTTTGGCTTTTTATCTTATAATTTAGACTTTTTATCTCATGATTTTGACTTCACTTGATGTGCCTTATATATGAAAAACCTTCATAAAAACATTCATTGACAGTGCTTTATGGTGCAGAAAATACTGTAATTACATAATCTGTTTCAGTCTAATACAGTGATTGAATGTAAACTATTGGTGCAGGGTCCTAAATGGACATTAGTAAGAACACAGTTATGGTCTTTACTGCCTTTTTTGCTTTGCTTTACTAGTACTTTTTGCAGTTTCTGTACAAACACCCACCAATTTTCTCCAAAACGACAGACATTTGCGATGAGATATTTTATTACATGTCTAAGAATGATTTGAATGTTGCAAGAAATATAACTAATTTTTGCCAAGTATAACCATGGCATGACCTGCTATCACATCTGTATGACCTGAGTATTGTTGAACCATATTTCTGCCTCATCAATTCCTCTTGTAAGACATAGAAGCTATGCACTCACTCATGTTTAAGACTCTCAAAGTGCACTCTAGGTAATTCTACACTGCTTAAACTCAAAAGATCAGTGATACATTCCTATTCTCTATGTTTTGCTTTGAAGTTTTACCTTTTACGATTAATTAAAGTGAAGAATCCCTGCTTTTGTGTTTACATGTTCTGAAGAATGTGTGAAAGAGTTCACATTCTTGCAATATTCTCTGCAAGATAAGCCAACCAGACTGAGCATTACGCTTGAAAACTCTCTGGCTGAGCTCTACGCTTCCTTCGTGTTCTTTCTCCTGTTCTGTTTACCACAGCAGGGGATCTTGGGGGACCTTTTATCAGTACTGAGCAGATTTCTTGAGTCCTGGCTCCCCCTCCACCACCAGTGGTTTCACACTTTTTGCCTTTTGTGTGGAGGAATGTAAGGCGGACCGACACAGATTGAGATAAACACAGAGAGATGGTGAGGGACGGAAGCCTCGGTGGTCAAACAGCACGATACCTGTTAATCCAGCCTCGTCAGATCGCCTTTAGATGGTCAGAGTTTGGGAGCATGAGATTATATTGGTTTTTATTCTTTAGGCTCACAGTTGGATCAGGACAATAGATACAAATAAAGAGAAAGATGTTGTAACCCTGCTTTATCTGCTGGTAAATGTGAGCATAAATTAGTTGTCTATGTCATGCTGATAACCTTTGCTGTGAGGTATGTTACTTTAAAAGAGCAAGATTACTGCCCATGTCCCTTTTTTGTTATTGTAGTTGTAGTGGATCTTACAATGTAGCTTTTTTTCTTGATAGCAATAAAGTTTTTTCAGTCCCACCATGTTTTATTTTGCAGTACACTCAGAAAAGTTTGACCGTTGTCTACTCAACCCTTTAACTCCTGACAGTTTAGCTGTTCAACAGTAAGATAAATAAATAAATAAAATGAGCAATAAAATGAACAATAACAAAACAGAAAAAAAAATGAATAAACCAACAAAGACAGGAAGTAACATGAACAATGTAAGACACAAATGGAACAAAATAGAAGAAAAATCTTAAAATAAAAAATAAATGTAGAAAAATAAATAGGATAACAAAAAATGAACAAAAAACCCTAATGAATATTTACATGGCCCCCATGGTGTGACTGTGTAAAAGTATCAATGTTCACACACACACACACACACACACACACACACAGGTGTCATGACAGGAGGTTGTTTTAACTCATGTACCTCTCCTCTTCTTTCTACAGAGTAAAGAACTTTAATGGCGTCCCGGTAGAGACATCAAGATGAACACGTTACCGTCAATGGACCGGCACATCCAGCAGACCAATGACAGGCTGCTGTGCATCAAACAGGTGTGTATCTGTCAACCTCATTATGTGAACAAAACAAACATCAACCAAATGGTCCACATTTGGATTCCAGCTGAATAGATATGTTGCACAAAGGGCAGCAACTGTAGCAGTAAATTCAAAGTCAATGCATGAATATTAACTACTTCTCGATTATCTCCAATTGACAAAAAAAACCCAACTCTGCCTGTAAGTATTAAGACCCCATCTGCACGGAAATGAGTTCACGTGAAATGGATACCTCTTTGGAAAACAGGTCTCAGAGTGGGAACATCTGGGTACGTTACCGTTTCCGTATCTATCTTGACGAGTATCTGCATGTGTTCACACCCACGTCATGACCACATGACCGGAAAAGACAGCAGCCTTGCACCCGAAGCATTCAATGGTGAATGGGTTAGGGTGTTAGCAGTGTTATTACTGTTGTTTGTGTATGGCATGTGTGGCGCTTGCGCACTACTTCTTCTATTGTTCTCTTGGGACTGGCTTAGAGTTCGCATAGGGGTGTAGCATGTGAATTGCATTATTTTCAGCAAGCGTTTCGCCCCCATGCTGACGCAGATTTTTACTAAAACTGTTACATTTTTACGTAATATCTTTTTGACACAGTTTCAAAACTAAACCCGTGTCGAACTCGTCTGGACGTAGCCTAAGTCAGTATGTTTTACCCAGCAGCCTTTGCACCCTCTAGTACTGGTGTTCTCTTGATACAATTTTAGATCTAAGTATTACTTTCTGCTCATTCAGTTTATTCTGCTGACATTTCTAACTTCTGCTTATTGAATGAAACATAGTTTTTGTTTTTTTTTCTTTAAGACATTTTAACTGTAACTGGGATTTATAAGTTCTGCTAATATTCACCAATAAAAGCTGGCCTGTTATCACAATTTTACTCTATTAACTATTTAAGTATTAATTAAGTTATCGTACTGTGAAAAAAGGTCTGTTGGTGTGTTCATCTATTATGTAAAGTATATGATATTACTTTGATCAAGCACCAGTGTATGTTAGAATTTATCAAGTAGCTTAAATTACATGACGTCTTTTAACATGATGTTCCCCACTTTGCAGTGCATTTGGCATTTTTAGTAGGTCTGGATATGCATGATAATACTGCCATAAAGCTATTTTCACACTTGGTTAGAAGTGTGCCAGTGCTGCAGATAGGTCTGGGCCCCTCCACTATTGTTCTGGAATAGGGGTAAAAATAATCAGGGTTTTTGGCTCGTCCTTGGATGATGCTGAGCACAAGATGGTGAGCCAGTGCTTTGGTGCCTTTCCAAAATAGTTTCAGGAGAGAAGTTCTTTATGTGGAATATGAGGAAACTCCCTACAAAATAAAGCAGCATATCCATGTCTACTACAAAATAAAGCATGCTTACAGTACATGTGTATGTCTTGGTCAGAAAACATTCGCCCTTATTGCAGGAGAGTACATCCAACAAGACCGACTTTGGCAGCATCAGGGAAAGAATTTTGAGATTCAACTCTTTGTTTCTACCTCCATGACCTGGAGGTCATGACTGACTCTCAAAAAACTAAATGGCGATGACCAAATGATTAGTCCCATGACTTTAAATCAGCAGTTTGAGAGTTTATAACTGCATGTTTGTCCTTATTCTGTCATCTCACCAACACTGAGACTGAGCAGAGGCTTAAACACATGAAAATAACAGCTGTTATTAATGCATTTGCTGCTTGTTTATTAGCAACTCCTATCACTGGTAATCAAATGGAACACTACATAAGAGTCGGGCATAATTCGCGTTTTATATAAAATCATTTTTGTGATGCTATAGAGATGATTTGGAACCAGTGTCTGCCCTGTTTCATGTGAGTGGGAGGTACATGTATTATTAGAAACAGTCTGAATGTAAGCCCATGATCTGTGAAACTGTAGCCGCAACAATGAAGTTAGTTTCCTTTTCTCTCTTTTCTTTTCCTTTCCTTTCTGTTTTAGTATTTATTTTTTAAATTATTATTATTACTTATTTACTTACTTAATAGTTTTTTTTGTCATTTTTGTGACAAACTGTTTTCTTTTTTTATTTTAATCATTTTATTTTTCTGTTGTATTTGATTCATATTGTCCACATTGTGCTGTACATTTGAATTTTCCCCTTAGAGATCAGTAAAATATATCCTCTCCTCTCCTCTCCTCTCCTCTCCTCTCCTCTCCTCTCCTCTCCTCTCCTCTCCTCTCCTCTCCTCTCCTCTCCTCTCCTCTCCTCTCCTCTCCTCTCCTCTCCTCTCTCCCCTCCCTCTCCTCTCCTCTCCTCTCTTCTCCTCTCCTCTCCTCTCCTCTCCTCTCCTCTCCTCTCCTCTCCTCTCCTCTCCTCTCCTCTCCTCTCCTCTCCTCTCTCCCCTCCCCTCCCCTCCCCTCCCCTCCCCTCCCCTCCCCTCCCCTCCTCTCCTCTCCTCTCCTCTCCTCTCCTCTCCTCTCCTCTCCTCTCCTCTCTCCCCTCCCCTCCTCTCCTCCCCTCCCCTCCTCTCCTCTCCTTTTATGGCCATCAGTTTCTCTGGTCATTAGCTGCACTCACACAGATCATGTTGCACAGGGTCATACAGAGACAAACAGACATAAAGAAGAAAATCTGGCAGTGAACAGAAGACAAGACTTCAAAGCACTAAACAACATTACAGACTTCTTTTTTTACCCCTCCCTCCCTCTCTCGGTCCTGCGTTGCCTTACATCATGTTCCGGACTCTTGACGTACACATGTCCTTGTTGTGGTTTTACGTAAATGCTTCCTTGACTGCAAGCTTTCAGGAGACTCCTTACAGACAGACAGACAGACAGACAGACAGACAGACATAACCTAGGGCTACCGCCTCTGCTTGTGATTAATAGTCTATGAGAGCTGACTGGCTGGCAGGCTGTGGGTTTATTTGTTTATGTGTGTGGGTGTGATCCTTTATATCTCCCAACATCCATATGACACCCTGCCTTACAGTGAATCAGTGAATGATGGAGCTGTGAGCCTGCGATTATAAGGTGACATTTCCCTTTTTCCAGTTCCTGCTTTTCGTTAACAACCCACCGCACCACCTTGTCTCTCTAAATAACCTTTATTTAAACAGGCTCAAATTGAACTACTTCCCATCAGCATTGCAACAGCTTGTCACTAGATGATCCGTGTTGGAATTCCAATTTGTCCTGCACAAGTGAAAATGGTACCAGTGTCTGTGTCTGTGTAAAATATTGTGAACTCTGGTTTTACTAGTTCATATATACATTGTGTACTATAAAAAAAAAACAGAACTATAGTATTTTTCTGTAGTATCTACACTATTGTATAGTTTACAATACTCTGTTTTGCTACTTTGTGTAACATATCACTTGTACCAGTTAGATACAGTTAAACTGGTAACTAAAATTAGACACGTACAGTATGTTTTAGTTACTTCCTGATCAGTAACATCAGCCTTTTTATGCATCTGCTAACCTCAACTTAAGCTGCCGCAGTTCTGTTTGTGTTTATTGTGTAGCAAAATATGTTATACATCCAAATAACCAGAAGAATGTCAGCTAAAGGAAAACAGAACACAAGTCAAACAACAAACACTTAAATGGGAAAAGATAAAAAACAAGTTGCCCAAGTCTAGTGTATGTCATGAATAATTTCATGAAACAGAGCAACAGAAACTTGGTATCACTAAGTTAACACAAGGCAGATCCTATAGTACAAGTATTTCAACAATTTTCCTCTGGGATTAATAAAGTATTCAGATTATGATTATTTCTTTACAGCTAAAATTCACTGAATGAGATGAAAAAACTGCACAAATATAGAATGCATCATATGTTCTTCTATTATATGTGGCAATTTATATATATATATATATATATATATATATATATGTATATATATATATATATATATATATATATATATATATATATATATATATATATATATATATATATATATATACATATATATATATATATATATATATATATATATATATATATATATATATATATATATATATATATATATATATATATATATATATATATATATATATATATATATATATATATATACATATATATATATATATATATATATATATATATATATATATATATATATATACATATATATATATATATATATATATATATATATATATATATACTGTTATTCTTATTTATCTCATCTTCACAGAGTTTTATCCCTTCTGTATATATATATATATATATATATATATATATATATATATATATATATATATATATATATTACTCCTGTATATTCTCGTACATAGCATGTAGTCTTTTTTCTTTTTCTCTATATCTATGTTTGTGGACATCTATTATTTATTATGTTTTTCTCTTTGCTGTCCCTCTGTTGCTGTATATCACTGGCTACTCTGGCGTGTTAATTTCCCCAATGTGTGATCAATAGTCTATCTTATCTTTTTGGTTAGGCCACGGTGTATCTGGTTAATAAAATTATCCTACTATCAAATCTTTTATATAATAAACTTTAAAACCTAAGATCATTTACTTTTGTTCGATCCCAGACACTTTTGTAAAAATTTTTTAAAATGGTAGTCAGGAATTAGCCATGTTTTTTTTGTAAATATATAAAACACATCAGGTTTCCAGTAAAAACAGGCACTGACACACAGACCATCATCATCATTGTAGATGATTGTGCGTTATATTAAGTGCTTCTCTGATATAGCACTTTTGTGGAATTGATACCACACATTATAACAAAGCCCTTTTAATTATTTTCCTTGGCGTCACTCTTAAGCCTTTAAAACCCTTAGTTTACACGTCTAGCCTAATAAATGCAGTCATTGTCATTTGGTTAATATACTCTGCACAGGCAGTGATATGACTCATCGTAAACCTGACTTCAAAGGTGCAAAGTTAACTCAGTAAGCTCTGGGCTTTTGGCTTTCGCTGCCAGCGGGGAGTTGTTTTGGTTTGGGGAAAGCCGCTGGCACTGATCCAGGTACTATGCAGTTTTTCAGGCAGCCAGGTAAGAAGCTGATCTCTGGCTGGCCTAAAGGAGAGGGGGGGGGGGTAGTTGGTAGTTGGTCCGTCATCTCACAGAGGAAAGTCTGTCAAATGTCTGGCTGTTTGTCTCCTTAAACCCCATCACTACTGTCGCTACTCAGCACCCACCTCACCCCCACCCACCCTTCCTCTCCCCCTCCTGTCTCTGTTCCTGTCCTCATCCAACCCTGAACAGTAACAACAACAAGAACAGCTCCAGCCTCCTCCTCTTCCTCCTCCTCCTCCTCCTCCTCTTACTCCTCAAACTCAGTGCAGCTATTTCACTCTGCTGTCCTCCCCCTCATTCTGGAGTTGAGGTTGTCAGGCAGAGTCGGTGGCAAGCACTGCAGCAGGAGGAGCTGTGAGTTCAGATCTAGACAGACAGCCCCTGCTGCGCTAGTTCTGATTCCTCTCGCGCTGGAGGCTGATACGCCTCCCATCAAGCAGTAATAATGCCAGATTATATCACTCATCTAGAACAGGCTCCTCTCCTCCCTCTCAGTCAGCAAGAGCATCTCTCACTTTCCCTCCCTGTTCCTCTTCATCAGTCAGACCCATGTGAGAATCCACCGCTAACTCTAAAAGACCTAATCTTCAAATCACAAAAGATGAGTCACTCAAGGCGTCTCTTGAAACTCATGATATCTTTGGGAGCTCACCATGGGCAGCTAGCGGGCTGGACATGTTGGGGCCCTTTTGTCTGTCACTGCCAAAAAGCTGCCCTTTCAGAAACACTCACCTCTGCTGCCCCCTAAAGACAATAGTCCTACCTTCTCTACGAGATGGCACAAAACAAAACGCTTGGGCTCCAGATGAGAATAATAAATGCTTTCAAGTGGGCTCAATCTTGCCGACTGAACAAGCCGCAGCTCTGCAGCCATTTTGGAGCTATTAACCTCCTGAGCCGTGAAGGAAAAGGGAGCCCAATTTTAAAACCGCTTATTGTGTCCTGCCAGCCTGAGTAGCCTTCAGACACTGGGAAGAAAAGACTCAACTGTTTCTGGCCTCAGTGAACAAGAGAGAAAGACGGACAGAGACAGAAAGAGATTAGACAACACACCAACGGCCGTATTGAGTCTGCACACATAGCTGCCAGTACTGGGGTTGTTTTCTTTGTGCACAGCCAAGCCAGGCAGTGGACTTCTAGTGCCGCGGCTCTGTTACATTCATAGAACGGGGCCGTGAATGAGGATTGGAGGGGAAAAGATTTGGTTGCTGTGTGGTTCACTGGGGTGAGGGCTGGGTGTTGTCAAGAGAGCTTAACAAGAAACACTGGCATCATTGTTGATATGGGTGTGATCTTCTTCCCACAATGCAGCGGAACCCTGAGTGGGCGTACATCGGAGGGATTCAAGGTCCTTACAGGGTTGTGCAGAAACACAAGACACTAAATCAAGCCAGTTTGGAGCGAGAGCACTAAGGCTACAAAATGATTCGGTTTCACTGTTTTTCCAATTTGTACTTAATGTGAAAAAAATGACGCTCATTATTCCCCATTGTTTCTAATGGCAGCCTCTCTACCCTTGTTTGCACAGCACTTACAAAACCCGGCCAACTTCCACTCAGCGGCAACAGAACTGCTAGACTGGTGTGGAGATCCCCGGGCCTTCCAGCGACCTTTCGAACAAAGCCTCATGGGATGTCTGACGGTATGCAAACACTAATTATGTGTTGATGTTTTTTTTGGTCTGGTCTTTCAGGTACTTTTTAGGCAATGTGAGCAAAACAATAATTAAATGCGTTTAGAGAGAAAGGATAAGATTGTGTGTCCACTTCTGAGGCTTCTTTAAGGATACTGCAAGTGAACAAAGATGGTACTGTACACAAATGGGGTAGAGCTATTGCATTTGCATCTGTCTTTACCTGCAATATTGTATTCACACATGTGAAAATATATGGAAACTCGCTAAATATATAAAAAAATGTTCTGCATCGTGTCACTTCTTCAGCATTCAAGTGTCTTTTGACAACACTTCAACCAAATGAAAAACTAACCATTAATCTGAGATTTGTTATTGAGAACACATCCATGCATTACTGTTGTAATCTTATCAGTTAGGGGCCATTTACTGTACCTGATAGTTGTGGCTAAATATGACGACATATTTTATCAGAAGTGCCTTTCGTTTATACGAATACGCACAAATATCAAGACTCCTTCCAGAGTGGAGCGTATTGAAGATGCGCTGGGTCACATCTCCGTCAAAATGTCAAGAAACGCACATGTTCACGTTGAGTGTGTCATTATGTCACATATGTTCACGTCACATACACTTTCATGTTACATTCATACACTGAGCAGGTAAAGCAACAAACATGTGGGACAACCTGGATCCCACAGGTCTTCCAGCTGCACTAGCATTAGCATTAGCATCTCTAGTAAATTTACAGGAGTAATTTTTGCCCTGTTGTACAGACATTACATACATATATTATAGCCAAACAGAGACAGGTGTACAATTACATATGTCAAAAACAGAAAAGGACATGTCACAGTACCACATAGCAGCCTGGCATGACTATCCAATCATATTTCGCCTACTGTTGCGTCTTCGTATAAACAAAGATTTCCTCCTGAATACGCTCGTCTAAACGGAGATGAAAAAGTGAAGACGAGACACCACTTTTGCGTCTTCTGTTATCATCATCTCCGTATAAATGTAGCCTTAGAGCAGTTACAGTTATTCCCCTATACCTTGCTGAACAAATAGGGAAAATAATCCTCCTCAGCCGTCTCTATACAGTGTCTGGGTAGTTGTAGTTTCCTTGACATTTACATGATGAAATGAAACACCTTTCAATCTGTGTATACATGTACAGAATGTATTTATTTTAAACCATGATGAACTGAATCACTCCGAATATTGTTTTTATATACTTTATCAGCCATTTTTTAAATGTTGTAACTAAACAATTTTAGTATTACAAGCAGCACTACATTCCCTTTGTCAGTTGAACGAAATCAAAATTATGTGCAATATTATATGTCATTGTGATCACTTTTAAAACCTGTAAAACAACTGCAATCCAGTGACATTTCCACTGCGAAAGTTTAATAAAGACATCTTGAATCTTGAAGCTATGGACATAAAATTGAGTTTGATTTGAATTATAATTTTTTTTTTATGACATGTTATTTATTTCTCCACAAAGGTTTGCAGGGTTGCCTTTGTAGTTAGCATATTTATTTTTCTTTGGCTTTATCTATAACCTGTTTGCTTTTTTAGACATTATAATGACCAAAATAATAATCAAATAATATCATGTTTTCTTGGGGACCCTCCAAACCCCCTGAGTCTACCCAGAAAACCAAAGGAAAACCATATATATTGAATAATACACTGCATACGTACGAACCATATATTAACTCTGTTTGAAGGTTTTTTCAGTTTAAGCGTTAAGTGTTACTCCCGGGCTGTAGTCGCAGTAGCCTTGAATCGAGCTGTTATCCGAGGCGACTGCTCAGTCCGTCAGGGGCCAGCGCCAGAGGTTAAAGTCCTTGTCACTCGCCACCTCACTTCACTCTGTGTCTGAGACAGAACACACGGGTCAGAGGCTTAAACAGGCCTGTGGGTAGACAGTCACCCCTGGCTATTGCTTTTCAGTTGACCAGCTACGACCACTGCTCATCGATCTGGGTGCAGAGCCAGAAAGGTGGCCCTAGTTGTGTGATCAAACACACATTCACTCGAGGGAAAAAGAAAGAAAGAAAGAAAAAAAAAAAAGACAGTTGAGCAAAGAAATGTCAGTTTCACATGTGTATCGCTTAGATCAGCTATTAGAAATGGAGGAACATTGTCCTTGAAGTGGTAGCGTGAGCAAACAGATAAATGCTCATTAATGTGTAAATCACAATAAAGCTTCTTAAGGGCTGATAAAGAGCTATACAATGGAGCCCACCACTGGGAACCCTCTCAGCATGGGACTGCTTCTATTGGTTAAATTGCTTCATCAGACTGAAAGAGTAAATGGCTTCTTATCCAGAGAATTACAGCGAGCAACAAGTCTGTGCATTCTTTCAAGGATTTAGTCCTCGTGAAGTTACCTCGCCTCTGTAATGTTCGGGTTACCAGAGCGCTGAAGTGAAATGGAAGAATGACTGTTTGTGTGTTTGAAAGAATCACAGCTCATGAGATTTGTCACGGACGAATAAAACTGTAGAACAACGTTAGATTCTCACTGATGGAATATCAGAACCCAGTTAAAAAAAAAAAAAAGACATAAGTGAGCATCCAGGACCAAGACCTTGTAGCTTAAAATATGGGCTCATTTATGTGTGTTACTCATATTTTTGACTCCTACATAATCCACAAAGAAAGGCAACATAAAAATAAAAACAAAAAATCAACAAGAAGAAATTAAGTACAGTACATGTTTCTAAATAAAATAAATAATGACATTGTCTGAATGACCCTCTGTACGTCACATCGACTGAAATATAGTTGTGAATCCACAGAGATTAAACAGAAAATGGACTAATAAGGTGCTTCAGGTACAACAAACCCTGCCCCCTGCAAATGTTTTACCTGATTTGCCCCATCCCTTATCATTGGAAAAACACATTTTTGATGACTGTGGACTTGACCTACATTCACCAAAATTTAAATAAAACAAAAAATGCTGAAATACATTAAATGGCAAGAGTAACAGAATGGGTTTGCAGCAGCATGCTGCGTTAGTGTGGATGGTAGATGAAATGTAGCAGCGGTGATAAACAGAATAGAATAAAAATATATTAATGTGGACAAAGACCATGTTCTCAGAACCGAGATTAGTCAATATCCATCAACGTCAGCTCTTAGCACATATGTACCCTGTAAATGTAGCCTTAAAATCGACTTTTCATGACCTTCCCAAACTGATTTTAACCATTACAATTAAAATTCAAACTTGAGCTGATACTAAAACTCTGCAACATCCCTGTGTCCTTAACGTCTTCTGTGATACTCAACTCAACTTACTCGAACAGAAACTTTTGTATCTATGTTAAATTCCAATTCACCAGTCTCAGCCACATCACCTGTAATAGAGCAGCTTCACGATGTCTTATAAAAAAAAAAAAAAAAAGCACCTCCACTCACCTTGTTAACGTTAATGTGTGTTTTGAGGTCAGAGAGAGCAGAGGAGTCATCATCTGATGGCAGATTAAAGCAGAGGGGTTTCCCTTTTAATAATAATTTACCCCTGTCTCCCGAGTGCTGTTTAACGTCACTCAGCATCTCCTTTAACATTATGTCAGAGTCTGGGAGGCTCCTGCTTCACATCTCATAAATGTTCAACCACTTTTGAAGTCATTAACAACGAAAGGATCATTTAAATGGCTCAGCTAGGGACTGGTTCCTGTCAAGATTAGAGTGGAATAACCTGTGTTCACCTATGAGATGTCAGATAAAAACACATCCCTTAAAGTCCTCGTCGATGTACCTACACAGTGTCACCAGGTAGACGAGTAAACTGCTGAACCTGGGAATTTTTGGTCTTCTTTTGAACAAATGTGTTTATTTTAGGACTCCTTTGTTTCTATTCCAAGTACAGTAAAGGTTTCATATCCCAGAGGGTTGTCAACCAAAAACACATTTCTGATTCCAACCCATTTAAGGTGCATGTCAACACCTACGATGTTCACATTTCTGTTGACCTGTGTGGATTATTAAATCTGCAACCTTTAGTTGGGAGACAACCAGCGAAAAAACTCTGAACCAAAGTGTTGGAGCGTTTGTCCTTTGTGCTCGGTGACTGTGGTCTGGCTCTCTCACCCCTCTTGGATGTTGAAGCAGTCATCATACTCGCCCTGACTGTGGCTCAGTAGAGTGGTCCAGACTGGAGACTCCACATTAATCTCACTTTGTCTGTGTATGTGAGAATGCACAAGTATGTCTGAATGTACAAGATGTGTTTATGCAGATACTCAATGAATATCAACGAGTCAGAAAGAAGAAAGTGAAAAGATTAGCATGTTTTATAATGTCCATTATGTAATAACTTGGCAAAATGTGCCAGGAATTTAAATTATTCACTTATATTTATTTAAAAAAACAGTGAAAAAAATGTTAATACATATCTAAACGGCCACATAAAAGTAGTAGCCAGATCAAATTGTTGTAATTTAGGTTATAAATACAGCTAAAGCCTCATTCATTCTATTAATTTCTAATAAGGCTGATTATGCAAGGTTACTTAAAATAAGTGAAAAAAGCTTCAAGTTATTCAGTGCATACGGTAGTTATATTAAAATTGTGAGTCTTATAATTTCTAGGAAGCATTCTATTGAAGGCTCTCAATTATCTTGTCTTGTATTATACCAAATTTCTGTTTAATTCACTAGAGTTCTATAGACTTCAACTGCCTTTTATTTTTTCTTTGTACAGATGATCCAGTACATTATCTATATTATCCATATTTCCATTTTTAATGCCATTGATGTATGTCTATATGTATATTCTAGTTGTATATTGACATTAAGACGGTGAAACACGCATATACTGTTGGTATAACCTTAATAACTGTTGAACAATGCTTTTGTATATTTCTCCTTTTTCAACAACAATATCACTGATTGAACAGGTCTGTTGTACATATACTAGGTGTACATGGTGATATAAAGAGTATATTTCTTGCTGTCATTAAATTAATTTGCACTGTTCTCCAGGTGGTGAGTCGCGTTGCTGCTCAGCAGGGCTTTGACCTGGACTTGGGCTACCGGTTACTAGCTGTGTGTGCGGCTAACAGAGACAAATTCACACCCAAGTCAGCAGGTAAGACACAGACGTTTCTTTACACCAGCTATTGCATGCACAGACATCCCATCAGTGACTGCAGCCGACTTGCGGACAGCAGACAGCATGTACAGTAGCGCTTTGTTTTTCATGTTGCATTATTGACTTGTTTGTCGAAAGAAACCATTTTGTGGCCTACACTCATGATCTATTACTCTACCCACGGCATGAATACACAGCGTAACTGCAAACTGTGTTTTGGGCTCAGAAGATCTCATTATGTTACTGACTTAATTTGGGAAGAGTTGTGTTCAACACTTAAATTTGGGATTTTGAAATTGTTGCAAACCACTGCAACCACAGACATCATACACGATTCCCATAGAGCATTATAATGTCAGATATTTTTAGTTCCCATTAAACATTAATGTGCTATTGAGATGAGCTTCCCGGGTGGTACTCTCGCAAAAACAGTCTGCTCAACAGCGTTCTCACTCACACTCTATGTACACTGCACACACACACACACAGCTCCTTGTACTGCTTTTCTTCAGACATTTAGTTATCAAATGCAATTCTGCCCAATCCACATATCCACTCCTAGCCTCGTCCAGTCCTGCAGGAGTGGTCTGGTCTCGTACATTTGTCAAAGTGAAATGAGCAGAGGCGGGAGAAGGAAAAGAGAGGGAGATGGATAGCATGAGAGGTGTCACTGATGTGTGTTGGAGCACTCACTCTGCCTGACAGAGGCCTGACAAAGCTGTAGTCATCCAGTCAGAAAACAGATAAAGCTTTTTTTTCAGCAGTTAAATAAGTGGGAGTAGCAGGAGTCAAATATTTAGTTTAAACAGTCAGATTTTTCTTCTGTCAGCTTGTTTGTCTGACATGGTGGATATCTCATTGTTTTATAACGGGAACTGCACTGACAATACTGACAGAGAAGCTCTGAAATGTTATCCCATAATTCCTCATACAAGCTGCAGTGTGTTGCAACTGAATATGCGGAGGCAAACAGGCAGAAATGTATCAGTTTCTGCAGTTTCTTGTTCGTATGCTGCTATGAAATGAACATCTGCTGAAGCTAAATATCCTCTTTCAGTTGTGGTGGGAAGCATCTTGTTGGGAGGAACTTAAGTGGGCAGACAGACGTCAGCGTACGATATTGATTGCTGTATTTCTCTCTCTGTCTGTGTTCCTGTGTTGGGATAATGTGATTGTTGTCCAGGCATGGCTCGGACTGGCTGGCTGTCTTGGCCGACTGACAGTCAGAATCATCTTCAGGCCCGGCTGATGGTTCTGGGATCTAATAGAAGACGGCACTGGGTTTCAGGAAGGGCTGTTGCGCGGTGGACAAATGGGAACTGTAGTGTAATTACACGCAGGGAGAAAGGAATGGGGGAGGGACGGTAGATATGATGCAGCCAGTCATCAAATGAGACAGGCAGGCTGTCGGGGTGGGAGGCAGATGTGACTCAGGGCAGATCTTACTCACCGAGCATCCATCTTACCTCCCTTACAAGGACGTCTGTCTGACAGAGCAGACGGGAGGGCGACACAGGAGACGTGATGCACACTCTAAGTCCATGCTACATACGTGCACTCACGCAAAACGAAGCTGCAGAAGATGGGAGGACAAATTTCCCTCCTCTACCAGCTTCGTCTTTGTGGTTTATTTGAACTTTTTTTTTTCTCTCTCTCTGCATGTTTGATTGTGGATTCAATTGTGCAGCCACAGCACAATCTCCTGACAGCCTGTGCGGCGACAGAGGGCCGCAAATCTGACACCTGAGAGCTCAGACGAAGCCAAAAAGGAGTCTGGGATGCTCTCTGTGGGCTCCTCCGGGATAGGAAGAGCCAGACTGTTAAAACTGCAGATCAATCCCACAGACACTTTCTTTCATAGCAGAGTTAAAGACGACATTGATAAAGCAATTTCTACTTCCCTTATTTAACAAATCGACAACTAGAATTGCTGCAAAATTCAGTTAATGTGTTATTATATGGAGTCACAGGAGTGCCAAATAAAAAAAAAAATGTCTGTAAAAGTGCAAGATCATAACTGTTGAAATATTGAGAGAAGTAAATTATACAAAAAAAAATACGTCTGTAATATGCAAAGTAATAGTAAAAGCAATTTGTGAAAGAATAGGAAAGGACGTACATAAAGAAATTAAATTGTATAAAAATACTGTCAATTAAAAAAAAACATATGCCAAAAATTAAGTAATTAATACATGCTATGAATAAATATTTGTGTAACAATGCATTCACACGTACACAATAAATTAGGAAATGGAAAGAAGACTATAAAAGACAAATTCAAATTATTACTTGTAACATTGTTTTCACATATCTATATTTTTTTAAATATTAAATTATCGCTAAATATTAAGAAATATAAATAATAAATGTATAGTTAAGTGGATTATTGTTGTATAAATGAAAACACATCATTATTATATGGGAATATATAAGTATGCTTTTAATCTTTCACCTTCTACATGGACTCGACTTTTTTGTTTCTTAGCTGCTGTCATTGCTGCTGATTGATTAGGAAGATTTGATAACAAAAGTTTTTTTGACCCATAGTGAAATAATTAAATTTTCTGTTTGTCTACATGTTTGCAGTCTTTTTCTCTTCGTAAACTCACTGAACAAATCACCAAATGTTTGATACTGCTCTCTTGCTGGTTTAAAACTGTAAAATGCAGCCTGGTGAGACTTGTCCAGTGAAGTGTAGTGATTTTCAACAACAGCCGGCTGCTGCTGATGAGCTGTCTGGAGATTGTGGCCCTGCAGTGTGACCCAGAGGATTATTGTGTTGCTCTAATCTGGAATCAGCTCGTGAACAGACTTACCTGCTGTTAGATTGGCTAGCTAGCATTAGCACTGTTAGCTCTGAGCACTGGGGCAGCATTAAAACAGCTATCAACACTGCACTTCAGACATTTAGCTGACAATCTGTAACACTTCTGAGCTTTAAGTGCTGTACAGTCTCCACTTGGTGAAACCATTTATTTAAAAACACAAACACATATTTAATGTGTCTTACATATAAATCTTCTCGGGCTTGTTTATGTTTTGTCTGCAGTAATCTAGAGTCTGCAACAAGCGGACTCCCAACTGAGAAGTCCATTAGATAATAGGCACTTTGGTGGCTTACAAAGACATGCACAGCCCTAAAAGACCCTCACCCTTGGGTTACTGTGAACAACACAAGACAACAAATCAGATTAGCCATATAATCTATCAACAGCGTCCTTCCTCAGTCAGTATATTTACGTGAACATCGAAGCCAAGCTATTGGCAATAGCCAAGTTAAAGGTAGGGTAGGAGATCTTGGAAAACGGTTCCTGCAAGCTATATTTTGAAAGTATACACACCCATGCCTCTTTGTCCTCGAAACCACACCTTTAAAAAATACATTAACACGCTGCTGCCTGGAGCGATCACAGAGATTTACGAGCAATTATCATCCCAAATAACAAAATAAAAACAAGCAACATTTATCAGTTTTGTGTCACATGAAGCTTAGCTAACAAAAGGTTTAGAAGAATGAAATAAACACCATGGGAAAACTAACGGATTAGGACAATAGTTTATAGTGTTACAATTTACACACAGTGTCCGTAACTTAGTAAAACCTGCTGGAACATTTTCGTTGGTCAATATCTGACATTTTCTCACTGATGGGGTGAATACGGTACCCATAACCGATTAGTATGTTGAAATATTAAATAATTATAACGGTATCATCTATCAAGTAGAAACATGGTCATCTTAGCATCAGTTTCAAACCCCTTTTCCTTTTTCATCTGACGCCAGCACTGGAACGCTGTAGTGATTCCCACCCTTGTCCTGTTCCGTTCTTCACTCAGCTTCCTCATGGCCGTAGCTTTTTTAAACACAGATTTTACTTTGGTTTTTCTGCCAGTTGTCGTCTTTTCCTCCATAACTGTTTATGTGAACATACAGAAGAGGAAGGGGGGGTGGGGGGTGACTGATAGTTAGTTGATGGACGTATCAGCAAATTCCTCTTAATTTTCCTCTGGTTCCACCCTCTAGACTGGACTAAAACACTTCAGGGTTTTTTTTTGTTTTTTGCAAACATTCTATTTCAGTGCGTGCTATGGGATTGTGAAAAGGTTTTCAAGCAATATGGTAAAAAATGTTCCAAAAAAAGATCTCCCACCCCACCTTTAAGGACTTAACTGGAGTTTCAGTATACATGCACAGCACGAGAATTGAATTATTGAGTGAGGTATGTTTGACTCCCAGACAATAGGTGACGTTACACACCCATGACATTCTTTCATGTAGTGCCATAGATGGAGAACAATTGGTTAAACAAATGTGGCAAATTTGAAGCAAGACGTAGTATAAGAAGGACAACAACACCGAGCAAGGATAATGACGACAATACAGCGGCTCAGTATATGTCCTATGTACTGTACATTCTGAGTGTGTTACACATAACATGCATGTTGTCATGCTGTATCTCTGGTCACTTCCAGAAAAGGGAGAGTCCAGACCAGTCATAGTCGAGCTAAGCATGAGTTCTGTATGTCACTCGATTTGGAACCACATTATCTGGCACTAATAGTCTGATTTCCAAAACTCCAGTTCGGTTTGATTACAGTCCAACAAAGGTGAATACATGGCTTTTAAAACTTTGATATTAGCAAGACTAAGGCGATAATTTGAATTTCTCTAAGTGCATATAAACATACCGAGTGATAGAACTACTCTACTGCCAAGCACACACCAACAGCCAGTGAGTCCAATATTAAATCAACAAATAAAGTAATCATGATTATCATTAAGTTCTTCTCTATATTCACTGTTTGTCTAAAGGATTGTCTTCTGTTTCGGTTTTGATTGGATAAAAGTAAACCTTAAATGTGACTCAGATTGTTTTGTGTTATGTTTTCAGCATGACATGACAAGCTCTGGGTAAAGTTAAATACTCCTGGAATGATAGCTATGTTTTTAAAGACCTGTAATGTTTAAAGTGATGCAGGTTGCTGCTTGTCGCTCCTTATACTCAATTGTAATGATTCACTCATGTAAAGTGTATTATTAATTCACAGAACACAAGTGAATTGCTACTCTTCTATAAGGCTCAACTCATCTCATTCATGTGTAGATTTGTATCAACTTGGATTACGAGGTAAATTCCATCTGAAATTAACTCATGTGAAGACGCCATTGTTTGTGAATTTTCCCCACACGCTCATGTGTAGCATAAGAAGAAAAAATATCCCTGAGCAGAAGTGCAAAATTGCCAAACACTCCGTCAGTCATCAGAGCATACTCACAGGGTGATCTGGTGTTTCACATCAGGAAAACAACCACTTTACTGTGTCAACAGTGACAGAAAACTTCCAAGGTGTGTCTCTGACTCACCCCATGTCCTGTGCAAAATATGTATAAAGTTCATAACTCCCATAATTCACCAACCACAGCAAGAGGCTAAGAACTGACAGATGCAACACAGGTCATATGAAGTGTATGGATCCTTAACTGCTTACAATAGATAATGCAAATAAAGTAATGTAACATATTAGTTTGTGTTACTTATTTAACAGTGCATTCATCAAAGTGTTTGTATTAGGGCTGTCAAAATGAATGCAAATTGATCCATCATCATGATTCACCTGATTAAAAAGTTTAACGCAATTAACCCATCAGCAGTGCCAAATTAATATTTCTGGCAATGCATTTTGGGCAGCTTGTCCAAGTAGAGTTACTACTGCATATGTGCAAAAGGCCAGCTGAACAGACAGCTGAACCAAGTTCCCATAATGATGGAAGACACTAAATGGCACTTTGGCCTGATGGATGGAAATATACAGTAAGTATAAAAAAAACAATCTACAGTTGTTTCAAGTTGTTTTGTCGAAACTATTGAAGGTGTTTAATAACATGTTAAGTGCATGTATATTCCCTTCTTAGTTGAGTCTGTTGTAATATATGTGATAATATAGATTAAAAATTAACATTTAATCAAGATTAATTTAACTGAATCCATAGCAGCCCTCTGATTAATCAGATTATAAAACTAGGTTATCCAGCAGCACTAGTTTGTTTCTTGTCCTACTCATTGTCTACATACAACTGTCTGGCAAAACAATTGTAAACACATCATTCTGTAGGCGTCTGTAATAGACAACCATTAAAAAAAACAATGATCCTCCTTTCAGATTTGTATGTCCCTTGCAGAGGGACGTGGGTTGTTGGGGATTGTTGTCTCCATTCGACCATTCAGACCAGGATTGGCCTCATGATAGGATGGCAGCATTTTATTAAGTAAATATGTGAAAAGAAAGTGACACTCCAGGAGCACTTTCTTGGGAAATTAGTTTGAATAGTTGATGGAAGGTGTTGAGTGCTGAACATTTTGGCCAGGACACATAAATAGCGTCATCAGTCATTTCTAATAGCTTAACTAACTTTGCATGTATTAGGAGTGTTTCATTTGTAGGTGAATGACTGTTTTCGTCACCTCCATCCATCCCAACAGCTTGCAGATTCAATAACGTCTGCTTAGAAACACAAACTTGACATAAGCACACAAGCATTTGCAGGTCTTCTACACTGAACCTTTAACCTTGTTTCCTTTTTATTCAATTTGATCATTTCATTTCACATGAGCTGGACCAGTTACTGTCCAACACTGAACATATTTGTTCCTGCCTTCAAGACTCACAACAGTCTGACACAGCTCCCACTTCTCTGTCTCCATTTACTAGATCCTGATTGATTTTCTCACCCTGACATCTTTGTCTCTCGCTCCCTCTCCTGTTGTTCATCTCCATTGTTGAGCTGTGTGTGTAGAACTAGAGGAAGGTGTAGGCCTCTTTTGTTACTGACCCAATCAACCTTACAGACTTTTATATTTAATTACTGCTGAGTAAGAGCAGCTCTCTGAATTATTAACAGGAAACAGGGTTTATTTTTAGCAGACGGGCCTCTCCTCTGACACTCTCCAGTGGTTCGCCTCAGATGATGAAACCCCTTTGCAACCTAAAACTACCTTTAGAACTTCACTAATAAATTTACAGAAATAAAGCTCACAAGGAAACACGTATTACGGCACTGCTTTAAACAGCCACTGGCTGATTTAATCCTCTATCACTTGGCATTTAATTGGTTTGGTTTGTACAGTTGCAAGTAAATTCAGTTTTGTAATATCCCCACTGAGGCGGCAGTGCAGTTGCACTCCGAACACTGCAGACTTTGTTCTTGTCAAAACCGGATGAGCCAATGAGCAAATGATTTAAATCCTCCTTTTGTTCAGGGTTGACTGATCTGGCACCCACACCTCAGGACTGAACCCCCCCCCTTTCCTTCTCCCTCAGGGGCTTTGACACACCCTTTTCAAGTGATATTTCTGTCCAACAATGCAGCTGTTGTATGTGTTACATTTATGCGTGGGATATTTTGTGAAACTGTTGATGACTGAGTGTGTCTGTCACACAAAGGCCACACAAAGACAACTTCCCTCCGTTTGTCAGGAGGCCAGTGGGCTGTTTCCCTTCATCAGCCGCACGACACATCTCCACTCACTGTAGCGAATGGAACAAAGACAGGTCACGTCAGTTTTCTCCAGTGTTGATGATAAATTGTATTTTTATTGATGTTACGAAATTAACATTAGCTACAATGCAGGCTGCCTGAAACACAATAAATACACTGGGTTTGTGCAAAAACCAATCGCAGACTATTTTGACATTTTCAATAAACAAATGGTATCTTGAGTCTTTTTGAGGATTAAGGAAAAGGCCAGGATTACTGATCATTTCGTTATTTGTATTATTTTCTTTCAAATCTACCATATACACTCAAAACAACATAAAAAATGAAAGGCAGTGAGAAGCAGAAAGCACTCAGAGAATAGGTTGTCACATTTGCACATTTCGCTTCATTTAATTGCAGTCTTTTGACGATACGGTTGCATAGGATGACATTAGGGTTAGATTAATTTTGCAGCTTTTACAAAAATGGAAAATAAGAAAAAGAATATGAATGAATGAACTACTTGTCCTTGGGTATTCAACTCTGCAGCAAAAAGAAATAAGCACTGTACAGCTAATATTCAACAGTGCAGTATTGAACAATGTTCTTGCACATCATTCCCTCTTATCTTGCAGTCCTAGTTTGTTCTGTCAGATGTTTTTTTTTGGCAGACAGATCCAGGCTAAGTTATGTTAGCAGCAGGTGAAGGGAAGTTGAACTCCAGTTCACCCTCGGTGTGCTTTCCCCCAGTTGCACTCTTCTGTCTGCTAGTCTTTTACTCTGATGTGTCTTGTTAGTTGGCTTTCCAAAGAGGTGTCTGATGTGTTCATGTTAGACTGTCCAGCAGGCAGGAATCCCCTCTTTGATAACACTGATGACTTACTACTCGTCTGCCTTTGAAAACATTGATCATGTGTCTTCCTCTTCTCTTCCTGTGTTTTACTTTGGCTTGCGGCCAGCCACAGCCAACCCAGTGCAATGAGCCCCTCCCCTTTCTGCAAGTTTGCAACCTGAGCTCAAACACTTTCTGGCCTTCCTGACAAATTGCTGGATTATGCATGTGTACATTTGAAGTGTGTGATGGCATCTTAGAGAAACAGGGCGACGGAGCAGTAGACATCAATAACAGATTCTCACTACGGAGGTGAGAAGCTTACAGTAGGAATATCTAGTCCTGTTTGTCTGTCGGTTCAGTGTCTCTCTTTATCTCCTCTTCTCATCCTCCCTCCTCCTCAGCTGTTTCTACTGCTCCCTCTGTCTGTTTCTCTCCCCTCCCTCCCTTCTCCTTCCTCCTCCTCCTCCTCCCCTCTGGTGTCTCAAGAGTGTGTTGGAGCCGGTAGCAGGTACAGCAGGAGCCCATTAGTGCCGAGCCCTTCTCTGATTGGATAAGCCTGAGAAACCGGGAGCACTGCCTCTGAATAATTGATGTGCATTGTGCAGACACTGGACAAGGGGGGAGAGAAAAAAAAAAAAAAAAAGAAAGAAAGAGAGACAGATCAGAGAGCAAGCGAGGAGAGGCGTGAGCAAAGGAGAAAGAAGAAGCACAGCGTAGAGGAGAGGAGGAAGTAAGAAAAGAAAGAGTGAGCAGAGTAAGGGATCCGTGCAGAGAGTGAGAGTGATAAGGTACAAGCAGGAGGCTCGACAGCAGCCAAAGCTTTGAGAGTTACCACTGGCCTCTGCGGGAACAGGAGCATTTGTGACACTTGAGTCTTTTCTCTGCGCTATGAGGGGAATGAGATGAGATGTGCAGGGACTTTGCTTGGCTCTGGGTAAGTGTTGGTGTGTGTGTGTGTGTGTGTGTGTATGCGTCTGCTGTCCACGTGTGTGTGCATCTTATCAAAGTACCATTCGAGGAAGTGCGTTTGTGCAGAGTGAGTGGTTAACTCAGGCCAATTTGATGAACATCTAAAGCACATGTTATTGTAAACTCTGACAACTCATGCAGCCTCTGATGTTGTTAATGTCATCTGTTGTTAATGTCACGTTCTACACTTTTAACCAGGTTAAAGCAGCAAATCAATCCCCTGCTCCACTTTGTAAATTGTTGCATTTTGTAAATTAGGCCACGTAGGCTTCTATTAATGTCTTTTAGTGTGATTGTCGTCCAATGCGCCGCCTTCTCACTCAAGACAGGATCAGGACAGATCAGCTGACCACAGGTTGACCTACATGCAGGACTGTCATAGGGTCAATCTGTGGAGGGTGTGTGTGTGTATGTGTGTGTGGGGAGGGGAGGGGAGGGGAAGGGTGCACATGCTATACCACTGCGAGGACGGACTAAATATCAGCTTTTAAACGTAGCTGATAAGTAATCCATTTATGCCTGCAGATCTGTGCTATGCTTTGTGGGCCCTGACGTTTCCTACTGAACACTGTACATGGTTATGTTTGTTTTATTTAGCAGGAGGCTGTTTTACTTTTCATACATTTGTCAATTTCTCTCTCACTTAATGGGGGAAAAGAACCAGATAATTCTCAAATTAATAAACTACAATTTGACTTTTGCCATTTTTTCTTAAATTAGTACTCAAATGTGTAACTTAATATTGAAAATAGTTTCTTGTATCTCTGTTGATTTGCTTTGTTTATCAAAAATTACACTTTAGACAAATAAAATTGAAGACCTTTATGCATTTCAGACAAGAACTGTTGTTCCTGGCAGAACTTTAACTAGTGGTTGTATATTTTATCAAGAAAATCACTACGAGAATTATTTAGATTTCTGAAAGATTCTTCGATTTTCAACTCCATATACCTTTGTTTACGGAGTATGATGTTCAGCGATCATATGTCTTTGTAAGCTTTGAGTTCAATACTTAATCTACTTTGTAGTAAAGTCCAAAATATCAGATTATGTCAGCTTTTAATTGGTCAGTATCTGTTTTAGATCCTGCCCTACAAACCCTCCTGATATAACAGATACTTGTCGTCTTAGAACTCACTCTAAAGTCTTGGTCTCTTTTAACAATAATATATGAGTACGTTGAGTAATATGATTAAGACTGATTGAATTATTTGTCTTTTCCCACTTAGTAAATGTTAAAGATGGTTATTTTACATGCACATCAAGCTAAATTACTGTCAGAGATGCTGGAAATGATCACACATTTGAAAACTGGATTTAAGAAACAATGCGTGGGAGTGTGATGTGCCTCTGTGTCAGGAGAAGAGATGACCTACTTTTCCACTGTGGATTCTTTTTTTAAGTTGTCGACCTGTGCTCGGAGCCAGATCTTGATGGTCTGTCCACTCATTAAGAATGAAGGGAGGGGGTGTAAAGGGTGAAGAACCGTTGATCTGTTAATTGAGCTTGTAGTTTTCAGTATTAAACAATGAACTCCACTCGCTTGAGTTTTTCTCTTCATATAATGTGGAACCATCTTCGGTGGAGTTTCATCACAACTTCCTCTAGAAACCACTGAAACCTTCTGCATCCTACTACACCCCCCCACACACAGACACACACACACAGACACACACACACACACACACACTTTTTTTTTTTTTTGGCCTTCCTCTTTTTGAGCCCAACATTTTGTTTTCATGACTTGACACATTTTTGTGATTTCTTGAGAGTTCACTTCCTTTTAAAATGCTTCAATGACATTTGACAACAAATTGTTTTTCCAGCGTTGTTCCATGACCCCCCAACTCCACCGAAAGCAAGTGGTCAAAATTAGTTTTTTTACAGTTTGAAAATTAATAAAGGGAACTGATATCAGAGAGGTGGATCTCTCAGCTGCCTCAGGCATTGTAGAAGGAGGTGTTGTAGGAAACACTTGTTAAAACCTTCTTAACACCTCAGTGCTCTTGTCATCTCTTCGACTACTATCCGTGATTAATCCACTGTGATTTCTTCCATAACTAATTCACCTGTAATAAAGCCACTGCAGGAAATTTCATCACTTTTTAATCACTGTCTATATTATGAAACAGTCGCCCCAGGAATTCTCCAAATTCTCAAATGTGTTTTTCACACTAACGACTTCATTGAAGGAACAACAACATGAGATGAAAGACATATTGTGGAACTTGTGAAAAAGTAGCATGTCGGGTTATAATTAGCTCGTGATATTCATACCCGTTCCCCTCCAGTAGTGCACATCTGCACGTGGCTGATAAGAACAGTTCATTCATAGCTTGATATTGGCTGGTGTTTTTTCTTGTCGTGTGAGATTCTTTACTGTATTAGCGCATCTTCAGCACACCCAGCAACTGACTGTTTGTTTACTCATCGACACAGATTTGCACTGCCACATTTACATTTTGTTTTTCATTTTCTCTGTCATATTAGTCAGTTTGTATGCACAACTGTGTCTAGTTACTGAACAACTCTATACAGTATGCGTGACTCATGTGGACGTAGTGGATGCTGTATAGTACATGGGATTATTAACGGTTATGTGAACATCGTGAGAGTTGTGACAGTTCTCCGGTGCACATCTGAAAGGTTATGACCCTGAGCTTTGTGCTGTGACACAGAGCAGCTGATACAGATCAAAGGGCAACAATGTCTGCTTGAAATTGAAGCTAGTGTCACAGTAACTTGTAACATAAAAGCGTATAGACAGCTGCATGAACCCCTGGCCCCTGTTGACTTTCCATTTAAAGTCAACTTCTTCCTAGAAATACAGTGTTGATGCATTTCTTATCCAGGCGTCATTCATTGCTTGATCCAGTCTGGTGACTACTGTGTAAATTATTAGCATTGTTAACAACAACTGACGTCTAATACAATGCCGTCTTGTCTGTGATGAGTACCTTGACTGACAGTTCACTTATCTGCAAAGCTGTTGTTATTGAATAAGTCTACTATAATCATAATTACACCAACATCACTGAAGTTTAGCATCACTTAATGTGGATGCTGTCTAAGTTATCTTCAGCTATCCAGCCAATCAAACCAACTAGCATACTAATTTATGTAAAGCTGACATTATGTGATCAAACAACTGTCAAGATTTAGTAAGTAGCTGAAATGAGCTGAATTTACTTGGTGGATTTCAGCATTGCATTGCTTAGTTAGCGGCATGGTTGAAGTTTCCAGTTAACATTAGCTCAATAAATTTCAGGCTTTACTTTGTCCCATATATCCTTCTGAAACACAGCAATGCATTTTTATATTCTGTAGGGGACAAGAGTTTCACGGCTTTATTTAAAGGTGTCATTCCATGGTTATTTCATTAATATTACTGTGTTCTGCATTGTTATTGAATACATTGTGTGTTGGTTCTATTTTTAAAAAAAAAACATCTGGATTGCTTTGTTTCCTGCTGTTTTTTCACGGTAGAAAAATGACTTGAGGTCGAACAACAGAGTTTACCGGTACTTCCTCATACATGTCCATGACGAGGCGCCTCTGATTGGCTCAGAATGCGTGAAGGAATTCCCCTCTCGTTCTCGGTATGTGTTTACCTTTACCGGAGTAACATCCAGCTAGGTTTCGTGCCGTTGCTTGTTCTGAAAACGTGCAGGAAAAAAACAAGGCTTTATTTCCACACAGAGCACATGACCCAGTTTGATCCGCCATCTTTTTCTAGTTTGTGCAGCAGCTACCTTGGCACCGTCTTCCTTGTAGATGCTAATGCTAATGCTACTTCAGATTCACTGCGATGGAAGACGGGCTTAACCCCACGTGGGTGACGCTAAAGTCCATTTGACATCAGATGGACTGGCTTTTCTGGGTCCCTTGTTCCTCTTGTTGTTTTCTGTAATGCGGTATGCAGTGAGTGGAGGTGACGAACCACTGTCAAAGGCAGCATGTGTTTGTAACTCAGGGTGACCCATCAGATTCCAAAAGGAGCGTGGAAAAGTGGTTTTCAGCAGAATGACACCTTTAAAAAAGAAACGAAAAATAAAAAATTCTGCCCACTGCAAAGGATCTTCCATAAAAAGTACCTGAAAAAGGGGTTGCATCACGCTGTTTCCAAGAAAAGAAGTTATTGAATGTAGAAAAAAAGTTGTACTTTCCTGGGTTTTAGGGGGTTATCATCTCCTGGCTCCAAAAATATACTACAGTTTGGCCTTTTAAACAGCAGTCCATTTCTTTTATATGATGATGTACATGCACCAGCCTGAGCTTTCCTTTTCCAGCATAGGATGGTAGTTACACATACTACCATCATACATCAGTGGCATAAACACGGAAATATACAAACAAAATATACAGACGTTGGTTTCTGGCTAAAGTCTGTTTTAAATGTCCTGTTGCTTTGGTTTTGTTTGTCTTGATTATGTGCAAATTTTGGAAAATGTCAGTGTTTTTTACGAGAGTTAAATTAAAGAAAATAATGTGAGTCGCTCGGTGGTGACCCTAACTCGACGTGTCGCATAAAGACACAGCAGACTTGTATAAGTGTGTGATAAATGATGTAAAAACGTACCCTTTCAGAACCGTTGCTCAATTTGAAAAAAAAAAACAAACAAGGAAAAAAATAAATAGACTGTAATGGGCTCTTGGAAATACATTACATATATGGAAATATTAAGTACATTTGTGTATGTGGCAGCTTTCAACATGGAAATTCTACATTTCTCATATGAGATTCAACATTTCGCACCATCTTAGTTAGGTTTATACTGCACAATGTTTGGTTTTCATGCTGACTCGTATAACTCTGCCACGTTTAAAAATGTGCAATTTGAACCCCACAGAAACCAGCACCTGCAGGAGATGTCAGAGTGACTCAGGTAGAGCTACCCTCCCTTCTGGGCTGCAGCATCTCTCGGCTTGTGTGACCCACACGCATCCCGGGGAGGAGGGGATCTACCCACTCCCTCCATCTCCACCTGTCCTCCGTCTAGCATCCTTCCATCCATCCTCTCCCCCCTCTTTTCCGCTCTCTTCTGGTGTACTGCCAGAGATCGTGGTTTGGGAGACTCTGCTAAACCAGCCAAAAAAAAAAAAAAAAAAAAAAAAGAAAGAAAGAAAACTGCATCGTGCAACAAAACAATGAAGGAAAATTGCCAGCAGATTTAATGAAAAGATGTCCCAAATATTTGGAGACTTGTTTCAGATTTGGAATATTTGGAAAGGGTGTGAATAGTGTTGTTACAGAGCTGGTTTTGGTTGAGTGTGATTTCTGACACAGAGCTGTCTCTGCAGGGCATGTTTGAGCTGTTCTGCCTCCAAGCTGTTGAGACTAAAGCCCATTTGATATGCTCTTCTCTGGAAGAAGTTGGCTGAATGGAGAGGGGGCAGGATGGGGGATATCATTGACTGCTTAAATGGCTTCCATTACACTTCTGCAACAGCATGATTTTTTACCCTTTTATTTCACAGGGTTTCATATCCATTTGTTTTTGGGTTTTGTTTTTTTTTTGCATAATATCCCATACCCACATAGTGCAGACCTACCTGCCAGTGTTTTACAGAAGTCTGCCTATTATATCTATTATAAATTGCTTCTTTTTCTTTAATCATCCCACACATTTTCTCAAAAGGCTTCCTTGTCTAGTGCTGCAGTGTTCATGCTCAGAAATTGTAATTCCTTCATGTAGTATCTTCTCTTTTGTCTGTTATTGTTATCACCAAAACGACAGTGGACCTGCATGCACAGTATTATTTTTATTTTTATAATGAAAGCCTGGTGTGACTATAGGGCTCAATTAGTTAAGTGTGTTGTTTCGGGGCAAAATACAGGAACACTGTAAACCCGAATAAATTAGCAGAACATTTAAGGCAGTCAATTGCCTCAAGTATTTTAAGTTGATGATACTTTAAAAAAAAATTACAAGTTTCCAGAACTTAAAATTTAGATGCTTATTAAAGTATACTTAATTTAAAACATTACTTATTAACTTAGCATTCTACGGTTCTGTCAGTCCTACTGGGAGACTGAGTCAGGGTTCAGTGTCTTTGTCCAAGGACACTTGGACATGTGGACAGACAGAGCCAGGACGCGAACTGTTGACCCTTCAGTCATTGGACGACCCGCTCTACCAACTGAACCACAGCCGCCCCTGAATAAAACTACTGTGTTTTGTGATTGTAATTCTTTTGGTGTGATAGATATTGGTGGTTATTTGGAGTGATTTAAAATTATGTTTCAGCATCTACTACATCAGTTAAATTTTTTTTTTTTTCAATCATCCTTATTTGAAACAATAGAAATAACAATACAATATAATTCTCAGCATTTAATGACTTAATTCCACTCAGTTGTACCTCATCTATGTTTTTAATTTATATTCACTTATATCCACAATAGTTCCCCTTAATAAAAATATATTAGTTGGAAGAACTTAAAAAGAAGAACATGTTACAACAACTTAATACATTTGAGTTAGTAGTACTATTACTGAGTATTCACAACTTAATATATTTAATTATTCTGAACATTTGGGTTTGCAATGTACAGGTGGTAGAAAGACAAACATGTTTGTGGACGTGTTATGAATTGCTGTGACAATGTATAACAGCAGGGATCACAGAAAATATTACAAAGTGTTTTAGCAGTTTTGTGTAATCTCACCTTGTTGACTTTGTAATTCATTCTTGAGGATGACACTCTGCAGCTGTCACTCTCAACATCACATTGAGGCAAACACTCGCACACAGAGATCTCAGGGTGACATTTAACGTAGCTGCTGTTCAGGAAAAGTAAATCATCTCTGCATTATTTGAAAAATAAAAACAAGCAGCAACAGTGATCCTGAATATGTGCTTTATGATGAATAATCAGCTGATCATTTATCAAACATTTACTGGTTCGGGTTTCTCACGCATAAGGATTTTCTTTTCTGTTTTATTCATTTATAAAGTCGATGTCTGTGTGCTTTGGGCTGTTTTTAATCTGAGTAAATCACATGAATCTGGTCTCCTTTGGCAAATGGTGATTCCCCAATTTGAACTTGACTGTGCAACTGCATCAGCTGAAGCAACAAAAATGTCAACAAATGCCAAAGCATTCACATACTTAAAAATTAAAGATCACATTATGCCAATCGTGTTCATTAAGGAAGTTTGATTTTCTGTTTTTAACCTTTAATTCTTCAAATTGGTTGTGAAAAGTTTAATAAACATACGGAAAGAATCTCAATATGGTGTGAAGACAACACACACAGACACAGCAGTGAAGCCATCACAGTGACAATTATACAGCCTCCAAACAAATACTGTCAAAAAAGTGTGAGTTACACAACAGCTATTGACCATATTCTGTATTTTTCAGAGCTTTAAAGCTCTATGGATCCATCAAAAGGCTCGTCAGCCAGTTCTCACTTTGTCTATTAAACTCTAAATATATGTATTGACAGGAAAATAAAGTAATCCTCTCCATTTGAACACTCATAATGCACATTTCTGCAACATATACAGTGATAAAAAAAACACATCAGACCCCCAACCCAACAAAAAAAATAATTATATTCTAACTTTGTGTGCAAAGGCTGTTACACTCAGAAGTGGCCATCCCTACATTACACTGCGCTGATTCTGGTGAACATTTACCAGAATCCTTACTCAGTCATAATTACTATGTGGTTGCAAGGAAAGAAAAAAAAGCTTGTGAAACTGCCATTTGAGTGTGTTTATGATCCCTTCATAAGCGGCATTTAAGACACAATGGCCTCAAAATAGGCCGTTTGTGCATTCAAGTGTTTCTTTTTAATATCAGAACTGAAAAACTAAAGGTATACAGTTGTACTATAGTACCAGTTATTCACACTAGTGGTGGTCATTTAGAATTTGCACTTAACCAGACTGTAACTGTATCACAATTCAGCAGAGTTTTAGCTGAGTGGCTCTCTCCACCCAGAACATACAGTCCATGCAACAGCCTAACTACTAAAATGTGTCAGTTATCAACTAAGTGGGGTCACTATCACACATCTAACTCGGTTATGTAGGGGTGCACACATTTTAACTCCTACACTCAGATAGTTCACAATCTGTCATGATTTCACTGGCAAATGATGTGTTGTGTAGCAGAAGGCTTTTACCGCACACAGACACACACAGATGCTTACATTCACACAACACAGTCAGAGTTCATAGTAATTAGCATAGGGGTTTCCTTGTTAAAGAGGACTTGTACACACACTTTGTCATTAGTTAATGGGCCTTGCAGCCTGTTACTAGGGCTCAGCCTCCCTCCCTGCTGCTCCCAAAGGGGTTGAGGTGAGGCGAGAATGAGCCAGGGCTTCTGCTATCAGTCAGCCATACAGCATTAAATACAGCCCGAATGAGGACGGGCACATATGTTTCAGGGCATTATTCAATTAAACCTGCAGCTTCTTAGAAATGGAGCTAAGTAAAGGTTCAGGAGAGTTTCCTGAAAAATCTGCTTATGTTCTGCTCTCATCACCGGTAGTGGAGAGACGGTGTTGATTATTAGAGAGAGATCTGACCGTTGAGCCAGAGTCCTTGGACCCAGTGATTCAATCTGCAGTCCCTCGTTGTTGTAAACTACAAAATAGTTACTGTTTCTTCAACCAACACAGCAGACTTATTAATCAGTACAATCCCTCAGTCTTGAAGAGGGTGCCTTCAGGCAACTTTCACATCCAATATTATGTAGCTGATCTCAACCATTTACCACTAATGTTCAGCAGGGCTTCTCTCTTATCCTCCAGAAATCAGGTTTGATCAAAGATAAGCTACACTGACCATTTAACATTCATACTGCATCTACCAGCACACGTTCACCCCACTCACTGTTAGTTTAAGCATTAGTCGTACCATTTACCACAGCTTTGATCTGGCCTTTTGCAGATTTTGCTCATCCCAAACTCAACCTATTATTATTTCATGATGTTTAAAATTGTTGTGAACAAATGGGCACGGATCAGACACATATCTCGCATAGTTTTTTTTTTTTTTTCTTTCTCCATCCTTTTTACATCTCAAGTGCCTTTATACCTTGAAGCAAGAAGCCTTTTCTGTGCTCGTGAAGGTAGACAGTGTAAGGTTAACACAAAGCCTTTGAGTACTTGACCTTGGCTTGTTTTCAACAGTTAACAGGTGGTTTCTTCACATGCTTGAACCTAAAGAATATGGAATTATTGGAATGAGGGTTGTAAAAAGGGTAAAACTACTCTTAATTTTCTTTTTCATAGATTACTTTTTTTCTCTAAAAGCCTTAAATATTACATTTCCTACATTTTATACATGTATTTCTTAATAAGACCAAAAGTTTCATGTGTTTAACACTGATACATTCAGCTTGACACAGATGCCGATGTGGAAATACAGTATGTTCTGCTGTCTTTGGCTCCACATAATGTTGGTTGCAACTTAGCTTTTCTGGAAATACATGTTTCCCAGGGGCCATTGTGTTTGTGTTTGTCTTCTACATTATTACTCCTTTAATAATATTTTAATGCTAATTACAGGTATTAATGTGTGTTGTGTTGACACAACATGTACAGTGAAGTTTATCTGTATTTAATTCCAACACCTAGTCTGTCACTATAACTACATTATATTACATTTTGGATTAGCATTATATGGTCAGTCAACTAACCTCCTAATTTATGTGTTGATATATTTGGCAGCATGGGCACTACAATTATTAAATACAAATTAATGGGTTAATATTTAGTAACCAGCTGAGATAACTTGGTGGTGTTGTATATTTCCTACTTTGCAGTTTGCTCAGTGTTTTCAGTAAATTAGCAATAATATTAGTTTAACCCTATTAGTCTGTTCCAGCTCCAGCCTCTGGTCCAAACATTATCACTTCTAATGACCAAAACACAAAGTCAAGGCTTTAAAACAGTAGTTCACACACTGATGTGAGACATCCCAGTGGCTACGCCTACGTCTTGTTTTACAGTCTGTGGTTGTTACGTATTGTGTATCTTCAAGGCATTGTGGGCGACTATGTACGTTTGATTGACACTGGCCTCAAATGTCATCACATTTTGTCCAGGCTTGTCTAAAGACAGTTTTTCCATTGAAACACACCACCTCACTTTTTTTTTTTCTTTCCAGGTTTTTAATGACCATTGACGTAAAAGTATAAACACAAAATAGATAAATGGCTCAGATGGTGGTGGTTGTGAATGTGTGGAAGCCTTTGGTGCAGAGTTAGTGATAAAACAGGTGTGTGATGCTGTCGGCAGAGGTTTTAACACAGGGGACTGGGAGGTAAACGCCAGGTCATGTAAACTGTAAACTTGCTAAATATGTGCAAAGCCCAGAGCAGACCCAGACTACATCATGAATGACCTGTGGCCACGGCAGCTTGTTAAAGTCAGTGGCTCGGAGCCACGTTGATATAATCAGTCAGTCCATCCCTCTGTTTCTCCTCCGACTCTCTTTCTCCTTCCGTCTCCCTCACAGTGACTCCATCATTTGTGCTCAGAGCTGATGTTTAGGTCTAAATGGTGGGTTGCCAGTTGAAAAGACAGTCCCTCGGTGTGGAGGTGGTGATTTAGTGAAGAGATAAGCTCTCTGTAATGGCAGGGTGGAATAATTCCTCTTTAACTAGGAGGCTTGGCTCGCTCCACCCTCAAAATGAAAAACTTACCACTGTGTTCTTTTCCCCCCTTTCCCTTCAAACACCTTTACTTCTTTCTCTTTTTTTTTTTTTTTTTTTTACCATATTCTCATGTGTCTTTGTTTCAACATTTACCATTACCAACTGAAGTACTTATAGGTATGGTTTGATGCACAGAAATACACTCATATATTACTTTTTTCATTGGTTAATATCTGTTATAACAAGTGATGCCAAGCACAACAAACCTTGCCCCTCACAAACGTTTTATCTGATTTCCCCTTATGTACATTCACCAAATTTTAACAGGGTCTATGCTGCACCACCTCACACCTTTCCTGAAGATTTCATGGAAGTAGCTTTTGCGTAAACTTGCTGACAGACAAATAAACAAAACAAAACAAAAAAAAACAGCGCAACAACAATTTTTGTTATTGTAGTGTGGACTGAAAAGGTCATAGTTTGACTGTGGTTCCAACAGAACAGCAGAGACTGAATCCCATTCATACATAAGTTTTTTAGTGTAGTTTAGTTTAGTTTAGTTTTTTTGTTTAATTTAAATAAAAAAACACTACCTGCAGCAGATTCAGTCTTGCTATCTGTTTTCTCTCCAGCTAATTCGTTGTACAAATATTATATGTGTAAACCATACAAGCATGCAATTGCACAAGCTACCAAAAAAATATAGTGTTGTGTATTAGCCACTGACCTGCGTAAAGAGTAAAATCAATTTTCCAGATACTAAGTTTCATCAATCAAGCATTTTCAACTTATGAACTTCTCATTGGATGCTCATTTCATGACAATAACAATGCGACACACCATATAACAGACACAAACTGTCGTGAAATACTTGTAGATGAGTCTCCACCGCTAAGAATATCATCTGTAATTTATTTTAGTCCCAAAGCCTAAGCCCTCTTGATATTTCTTAACTTTAAAGTTTGACTCGAACATTGTTCTTTAATAAACAAAAGGTGCGAGCTTCTCAAATCACAGCTGTGATCAATTTGATTGGCATTTGGAGAAAACGTAAAAATTAGGTCACCGATAGCCTGAGGAAAAAAACATCTCCTTCATGTGATACGTCTGCTCTCTTGTCATTATTAAGAAAATGAGAGGGTTAAAAAAGCATGATGAGTCCATAGAGGCAGAGAGGACTCGCAGAAAACAATAGAAGAATAGACTGTTTTGTCGTGAACTGAAGAAAGTGGCAGCATTTGAAGATGTCACGGTGGTTCCTTCCTTCCTATACAGATTAGATCAGCTCCCCTTATCGCTCTGACTCTGTATGCTTCACACGCTCCATTTCAGCTTTTCCCTCTCTCAGGAAGAAAAAACTGGGAGGTCCTTTGTGCTGTAGATGGATTTCAGTCTGTATTTCACACTGCAGGTAGAGATGGGCTGATGTAGCAGATGTGAAATCAACACAGGCACTTATCAATGAAAATGTATTGACTTAGGCTGCCCCCTGGAGGATTTTACAATACTCTCAGCCTGAATGTTACTGCATTGTTGAGACACCTGACAGGCTAACATTATTTACTGGAGGGTTTTGTGTGTGTCTATGTATGTGTGTGTGTGTATGTGTAAATGTACATACAGAACCTTAACCATGCACAAGAAACATACAGGCTGCTATACGTCCATGCTGTTCATGTGGTGTAACATGTATATTTGTGTGTGTTTGTGTTCACTTTGCAGCCCTGCTGTCATCGTGGTGCGAGGAGCTGGGTCGTCTCCTCCTGCTGCGTCACCAGAAGAACAGGCAGAACGAACCACAGGGGAAAGTTCCCATGCAGCCCAGCATGAACAGCATGAAGCCCAGCCTTACACACAGGTCAGTGGGGACTCTCCAGGACGCCTCTTTCCACTTCAATGAACCAGTTCTCTTTTCATTTCAAGGTGGTCTTAAATGTTGAGTTAAAAAAAAAAAAAAAAAAAGCCCTTTTTCTTTAAGTAAAAGAGTAAAAATGAGACTTTGGCAGGCAAAGAAAAGTAGACTCCCATGTATTTGTGCAAGACTGAATCTGTTGCAGCTGCAAAACATTTGTTAAGAATTTTTAGTTAAAAACGGCAATAAAATACACTCCTATTGGTTGTGTAAAAAAAAATTCTAGTTCATAGAAACTAACACTAAAACAATGAAATCATTTTGTTTTTGAAAATAAGAAAAATTGCAACAGCTCTTTTCAAAAGTACAGAAACTAAATACAAATAATTAAAATGCATTAGATTAGATTAGAATAGATTCATTGTCACAGCAGAACAACACATTCAGCATGTCATAGCAAATTAAATGTTAATACGCAGTCCTCCAAAAAACCTGTCCAGCTAATTCCACATGACTATCAACAGACGTTTCAGAAGCTACAGCACAGACAGAATACGAGCACATGCATAGACATATATGACGTCATATATACATAAATAACACTGTATAGAATTTAACACAAAAATAGCTTCATTTTTTTTTTTCCTTTTCCCTCCACCGTTAATTGTGACATGTGCAAAATGACTTTGCATTATTTTAAGATATTTAATAAACATTGGTTTTGCAAATAAACATTTTTTAATCTGATTTTTTTAGCCTCTACAAATCTAGGCTTTCCTCATAATACCTGAAAAAGTGAACTAAACAGAGTCACTTCTAAAATACAGTACATTAAGTCTATTCATTTCCTTGTGTAACTAAAACTTGACTGAAGTGTAAAAAAAAAAAAAATGCTGAAAAACTCATGGAAATTAGAAATAATAACCAATCTACTGTCAGTATACATGACCTTTTAGTTCTAAGCATTGACTTCCTTGGTTTCCTGGAAGTATTTTGATCAATAACTGGATATTTGATGACACAATCCTCCGTCGTGTCCCAGACGGAATCATTAAAGCGGACGTTGGCCAGAGAAAACTTGAGAGTTTTGGAGAGACTGAGTGCAATAGTATGTCAGCTACTATTAAGATGTTATGTACTATTCCATTGTTATGTAACAGAAACATGACACAGAGGATTTCCATTGTTAGGGTAAGAGCGGGGCTGAGTTTGGGAGGGGCTGGGATCATTTGGGGTGGAGACACAAACCAACAGCGAATAGAGCAGTGAAGTAATGTTTTGGAGAACATTCTGTGCTTCTGCTCTCCCTCACTTTCTCCCTCTCCAGCAGAAAGGTTTTGCAGCCAAGGGTGCTGTTTGCTTCTGCTGAGGATCATGGGATATCGTTGAGATTTTAAATGGAAATATTGAACACAGCGTCCATTCCAAGAGCCTCTCATCTGAATGAAAACAAACCGTTGTCCAAAAACAGCAGCTCTTTCCCCACTCCACTGACTTTTTGCTTGTCCCCGTGATGGCTGAACTTGTTTATTATGTGCAACAGATTCTCATGTTTCTCCATTTTATTGGTTTTCAATCTGAGTGCTAAGCATTCCACTTTAACTGGCCGTTCCCTAGACACTCATTTTCCGTCAGCTCGTGTCGATATAACTTAAAGATATCCGTCATTTGGTTCTCATCCAGCAATTTGGAGTGTTTTGGGCTTTTTTTTTTCTTTTTCACTCTAGTGGTTATTGGCGAGTTTTATGCCTCTAAATATGTTTTGAAATGAAATACCAAACATGTTAAATTGCCTAACATTTTGGCAAGAACCCCCAAATGACTCGCATTTTTTTGGATGGAGGCGTAGCTCTTCTGGCTATTTGTTGCTATTTTCTCTTGGTCGTTAGGAATTTTCAGTGACACACGGCACATGTTTATATATTTCTCTCTTTCCCAGTGATGGGTCTTTTCCCTACGACTCTGTACCCTGGCAACAGAACACCAACCAACCCCCCGGCTCCCTGTCTGTGGTTACAACAGTGTGGGGTGTCACTAATACTACACAGAGTCAGGTGAGTTTGCCATGTATCTGTTATGGAATACTGTACTCTGAATATTACATTTCTATATTACATGTTTTATTACTCCTTTTAAAGTGGGAAACATTTATTTATTGTGTGATTGATCTTGGATTCAACAAAGGATGCTACACAATTTTAATCCTATTCTATTGCACTGAATGAATGACATGGTGATAGCAGAGTCCTACACTGATAAATAATTTAGCAGTAATTAAAGCTGTAATGTAATTCCAATTATTATGAAATAACCAAAGTAATAACCATGCAATACCTTTATATTAAGAGAGGTATAATTTGGTGTGAATAAAAAAGAACAGTGTTTTGTTTTTTGTTTTTTTGTTTTTAAAAAAAGGAAAAATGCATATAAAGGCTAATATAAAATAAATAAATTTTACTAACAGGCCATAAGTTTTTAACAATAACATGTTTCTATGACTTCAACATATGCAATAATTCAGTATAAATAATACAGGTATTGTGTGGTTACAACAACCATGGTAATTGTAGAGGCATTACTGCTTTAATTACTGTTTATCAGCGTATTACTCCACTTTTACTATTTCATTCATTAATATCAGTAGAATTGAATAAACTGGAACTAGAGTGACATTAACGGTATAATAACGTGATAAAATGGTAATTGAACACATTACTGAATTTCATTCTCCTTTGTGATCTTGTAACTTTTTTTTCAAGGTAATAATGTAGAAATTGTAACATATTGTTCATTCCAGGTGCTGGGGAACCCAATGGCTAACAGCAACAATCCCATGAATCCTGGGGGTAACCCTATGGCGTCAGGTATGTCCACTAGTGGAGCAGGACTCAACTCTCCTCAGTTCAGTGCTCAGCAGCAGCAATTTCCAAACAAAGGAGGCTCCAACCAACCATACATGCAGCAGGGCATGTACGGCAGGCCTGGCTACCCAGGAGGCCCTGGGGGATACAGTGGGAGGTACAGTGACAGGATATGTACACACACCAGATGAGTCTCCCAAATAGCAGTTATTAAACCTGGAAGCCTGTGTTTTCTGCAGTTATTCTGGAGGTCCAAACACTGCTCCAGGAGGTATGGGAATGACGTCCCACACACGGCCTCCTGGCGACTTCACTCAGCCGGCCGCCGCCGCTGCAGCTGCTGCGGTCGCTGCCGCCGCTGCTACGGCAACCGCCACAGCAACCGCCACCGTGGCAGCGCTGCAGGAGACCCAGAATAAAGATATGAATCAGTATGGACAGGTACAGTAAGAGAACACACCTGCCAACACACACTTACAGCAGCATCTAATTACCACATCAGGCGACACAATGCACACATGCACAGAAAAGCGTCCTCCAACCCCTGGAAACCCCGGATAACTGTGTTTAAGTCTGAAACCCTGCATTTTGCCTCCAGATGTGTTCTTCGTTCCAAATGGGCCCCACTCAAGCCTACAACAGCCAATTTATGAACCAGCCAGGCCCAAGAGCCCCCCCTGGAGGCATGAATCCAGCCAGCATGGGATCAGGCATGACCAATCCCAACATGAGTGGGCCTCCAATGGGCATGAACCAGGCTCGAACGCCGGGCCTGGGGCCTTTTGGTGCACATGGCCAAAGAATGCCTCAGCAAGGGTATCCCGGAGGACCTCGACAGGGCATGCCCATGAAGAGGCCGTATCCAGGGGATGTGAGTGAAAACCTCAGACATGTGGAATGTCAGTATTTTTGTGCCATGTTTCAAGTAACCGATTCAGCATTTTCTGAATCTTCCAGGGGAGTTATGGCGGTCAGCAGTATGGACCTAACAGTCAGTTCCCACCTCAGCAGGGACAGTACCCTCCATCCAACCCCTCCAGGCCCCTACCATCTCCTAACTACCCTGGTCAGAGGATGCCGGGGCAGCAGGGACAGGGGCAGTACCCCCCTGGTGTTCCAATGGGCCAGTACTACAAGGTGTGCTCATTACTCTTCTAAAAATACACCACCTTTAATTATCACATATTTTAGACACTAACTTAAAGCTGAAGGTTGTACATTATATATTTATAACACTATTTCAAAATGCTGCCTGGTTTTACAGTAACTTACAGTAAGAAAATCATTATGTCTGTTCGCTTCACAGCCTGAGCCCTTTAACGGTCAGAATACAAGTTTCTCTGGAGGTGGATACTCTTATGGCCAAAGCACTGGGGTATGTTTTGACTCCTTTTAGTGTGTTTGTAGCATGACCTGTTGTCAAGGCGTTGTAACTGATGGCATCTTTGTCTTTATCTGCATCTTTGTTGTTGTCTTCATTAACAGTTTCATTTTTTACTGGTCGAAACTACGAGTCAGATTCATTTCACATATGTAACTTTACTGAGACAATGTCTACAAAAGTTATTTACAGTTTTGAGAAATTTAGGGTTTTTTTTTATTTTGCCTTTGCTTATAATGGGTGATATTTTGATGATTAATAACATGAACATGGTTAGACATATCAATATAGTTAATATTTAGCACTGATCGGAAGTCATATAAGGATCTTCATTAAATTAGTTGAGTTCTCCTCCAATGAAAGTACCACCCACTTCGATTGGGAGATTGATCACCTGCATCAAGACCACAGGAGTCTAACAGACACACAACGTAACAACCACTGAAATTCAACTTGTTGTTGATGCTTGATAGAACATGCCGGTGAGATAGGAGGACCATTGGTGGAATTGTTCTTCAGTGGATTAGGCAGACAAGACACTACATAGTAACTTAAGCTGCTAACTGAATCCCACCCTCTAACTCCTGATGTAAGCAGCTTTAAGCTTTAGATGTACAAAGTGTCAGTGCAAGTCCTGCTTTTCCTAGTGGAGCCGGTTCTTTGGCTGACCTTGTTCACGATGAGGAACTGGTTTCAAACTAGGTCATGTGTGAATGTTTTATCCAGATGTGCTCATGTTTTTACTTGTGTTCTCTCTGCAGCCTCCCAGGCCTGGTAACTACCCCCACTCCCCCGTCCCTGGTAACCCCACGCCCCCTATGACTCCAGGAAGCAGTATACCTCCATACCTCTCACCAAACCAGGATGTCAAGCCCCCATTCCCACCTGACATGAAACCAAATATGACCGCGCTTCCACCCCCTCCAAGTGAGTAACTCTGCAGCTGTGGAGCTCATGATGAAGGCCTTTCAAGTTTTAGCATGTGCTTTTTTTTCTGTTGCCCTTGTTTGCTTTCTAACATTTGGAAATTAATGTATTTTACAGATTTTGATTTCAAACTCTGCTTCATTTCTACACATGTTTTACTTTATAATGATAATAATAATTATTATTATTATTATTATTATTATTATTATTGTTGTTGTTGTTATTGGGGTTAGGGTTAGGGTTAGGGTCTGCTACTATTCGATACATATTGTCCTGTTGTGTTGTACACTTGAATTTCCCCCGTTGGAAATCAATAAAATATATCTGCCTCTCCTCTCTTCTCTCCTTTCTTCCTTCTCCCCTCCTCCCCTCAACTCTCCTCTCCTCTCTTCTTTTCTCATCCCCTCTCCTCTCCTCTCCTCTCCTCTCCTCTCCTCTCCTCTCCTCTCCTCTCCTCTCCTGTCCTCCCCTCCACTCCACTCCACTCCACTCCACTCCACTCCACTCCACTCCACTCCACTCCACTCTCCTCTCCTCTCCTCTCCTCTCCTCTCCTCTCCTCTCCTCTCCTCTCCTCTCCTCTCCTCTCCTCTCCTGTCCTCCCCTCCACTCCACTCCACTCTCCTCTCCTCTCCTCTCCTCCCCTCTCCTCCCCTCCCCTCCACTCCACTCCACTCCTCTCCTCTCCTCTCCTCCCCTCTCCTCTCCTCTCCTCTCCTCTCCTCTCCTCTCCTCCCCTCTCCTCTCCTCTCCTCTCCTCTCCTCTCCTCTCCTCTCCTCTCCTCTCCTCTCCTCTCCTCTCCTCTCCTCTCCTCCCCTCTCCCCTCCCCTCCCCTCCCCTCTCCTCCCCTCCCCTCCCCTCCACTCCACTCCACTCTACTCTACTCTACTCCACTCTCCTCTCCTCTCCTCTCTTCTCCTCTCCTCTCCTCTCCCAGGTAACCCTAATGAGGAGCTGCGACTGACATTCCCAGTCAGGGATGGAGTGGTGTTGGAGCCATTCCGCCTGGAGCACAACCTCGCTGTCAGTAACCACGTCTTCCACCTTCGACCCTCCGTCCACCAGACCCTTATGTGGAGGTTAGACATTGCACAAGTCCTCATATGGACCTATTCTCTAGTCTACATGTATCCAACATACCAAAACCAGCCTGCCAAAGGGCTCAATCTGGCCCATGGGATACATTTGTTAATAATTACACAATTTACATAATTTATTAACTGTTAAGGATGTCAAAATCATTTTTGTTCAGGTTCCATATACAGAATGATATGATCACCAGCTGATCAGACCAGTATAATATTATCAAAGGCTTGTCTCGTCATCTGAACCTGCTTAGTCCTCACTAGGGTTTGAAGGGTCTCTGGGGGCCTAATCCAGCTACAATTGGCAAAGGCGGGGTACACCCTGTATGAGTCTCCAGTTCATCTCAGGGCTGAACATATATAGACAAACAATCACTCTCACATTCACACCTATGAGCAGTTTAGATTAATCAATTAACCTATCAGTACATGTGTTTGGATGGTGGGAGGAAACTGGAGTACCTGGAGAAAACCCACACAGACACAGGGGGAACTACTATCATAGTGACCTATAAATAATAAGAACTACAACCTTTTCCTCTTCTTTTTTTTAACAAATATAGTCAATTGAAATGTCTTAAGAGAAGATAATATTCTGCCTGTTGGTAATTTATTTTTTTTTAGATCCACTGTGATCTGTAAGTTGTAACGTCCATGTGTAAATGATAAACTGAGGGATAATATTGTTAAATAATTTTTCTTAATATGTTTCAGGTTGTCCGTGTTACTCAACATTTTTAAAGGAACTGCAAATGTCAACATTTAACTAGAAAAGCACTTGAAGGGTGCAGACTCTACTAAGGCAGATCACCCCCCCCCTCAAATGAGTGATAGGTTTAACTTTCACTTCTGCAAGCAGCAGTCTGCCCTGACAAACCAAATGCCCCCCCCCCAAATACCTCCACTGATCACCACCAATATTTAATCATTTATTCCTTGTCCCAGTACCAACATTTCTTGAAAATTTCTGCCAAATCCGTCCATAGGTTTTTTAATTATCTTGCTAAAAGACAGACAGACAGATAAATGCAGACAAAAACAGACTAATACAGTAATTGTACTTTATTATTTTACTGGTTTGGCCCAGTTCAGATTATTTTGGCCTGAATGTGGACCCTGAAATAACAGAAAGACTTTGACACCCCTAATGACCTCTACTCTAAAGTTCTGTTTACATTGTGTTTTGGGGAAATGACAACCAAAGGCTGCTCTTTGTGGGGGTTTTTTAGGTCAGACTTGGAGCTGCAGTTTAAGTGCTACCACCATGAGGACAGACAGATGAACACCAACTGGCCTGCCTCGGTGCAGGTCAGTGTCAACGCCACGCCACTCACCATCGAGAGGGGGGACAATAAAACCTCCCATAAACCCCTGCACCTCAAACACGTCTGCCAACCTGGGAGAAACACCATCCAGATTACAGTCACTGCCTGCTGTTGTGTGAGTACTAAAGTCTGAACTGTAATCATTTTAACACAGATGATTTACAACAAAACAGACTCTCATTTTTTTAAATTAATTAATTTATTTTTTGTGTTGTGCAGTCCCACCTGTTCGTGCTGCAGCTGGTCCACAGGCCATCTGTGCGATCCGTCCTCCAGGGGCTCCTGAAGAAGAGGCTCCTGCCTGCAGAGCACTGCATCACCAAAAGTAAGGCTTGTTTTGTCTCTTAGGGCAGTTAGTGTTCATATGTGAGTCTTAATTACACAAGACTGCATCTGTTTCCCTTCATAGTCTGCTTTGAAATATTTCACAGACACCTGCAGGTGATAAACTAGTTCGTAGTCTTCTCAAAGGCTTCATCTGATGCGGCTTCTCTTTACAGTTAAGAGGAATTTCAGCAGCGTAGCAGCGTCGGCAGGCAACACAACTCTGAACGGGGAGGATGGCGTGGAGCAGACAGCAATCAAAGTGTCATTGAAATGTCCCATTACCTTCAGACGAATCCAGTTACCAGCACGAGGGCATGACTGCAAGCATGTTCAGGTTTGTTCAGATCCAGTCACCCAGTCACAGGATCTAACATTTCCATCTCGAAGTCTAAAAAAAAGAACCACAAGGCCTGTTGCCTGAAGTCTGCTAGTTGTTAAATTCTTGTATAATTCTGAAGTTTAAATTCCAATGTGGTCACTCCAGTATCAGTGCTATTTTAATTTTGTTATTACTAATTCCCCCTTTAATGAAGAGAGAAAAAAGAAAAATAAATAAAATATGTTGAGTAGATAAAACGTAATAACAGTTATTTGGATGAGTACAAATTAATTCATACAAACTTATGAAACAAACCTGTAATATAGCACAACATATGAACACCTTTCATCAGTTAAATAAGATTATTTAATATGTTGTTTGATTTTATACATTATATATTATAATGCATTTCCAAAAAAATGTTAACATTCAGACAACAGTGGACACATGTTTGAACATAGTTTATTTCCTTAGAATGACACAACATAAGTATAATGTGAATTTAAGTCAAATACATTGGCTCATCTGTAAACATTCATTTCAAGTTGACTCATGTCATATTCCCACAGTCCTATGCTTCATAGCATCATCTAATGTTACTATTTTTTGTTATTGTATTTAATATGATTTGTTATTGAAACCCTTAGTAGCAGAAATCACTTGACTTACAATTAAATGACATAGATGTGAGTTAAAGTTTAGTTTTTCCAGTCAACGTTTGTGTTGTTTTTTTGTTCAGTGTTTCGATCTGGAGTCATATCTACAGCTTAACTGTGAGAGGGGGACATGGCGATGTCCTGTATGCAAGTAAGTCTAAGGTCTTTTCTTATGCTGAGGATAAATAATGTGATAAAACATAAGGGATGACACTTTGTTTCTTCTTCCTCTTAGTAAAACTGCGTTATTAGAAGGTCTGGAGGTGGATCAGTATATGTGGGGAATCCTTAATGCCATTCAGAAGTAAGTTCCTCTGTCCGTCTCCTATATGAAGACATTGTTGTATTGTTGTGAAAGTGACATCACACTGTTTTTCTTTGCAACAGTTCAGAGTTCGAGGAGGTCACTATCGACCCCACATGTAGCTGGCGACCGGTTCCCATCAAGTCTGAGTTACAAATCAAGGAAGACCCAGATGGACCGCTGGCCAAGCGCTTCAAAACCATGAGCCCCAGTCAGATGACTATGCCCAATGTGATGGAGATGATCGCCCAGCTAGGACCCGGTCCAGGTCCCGGTCACGGCCCAGGACCAAGCCCATACCCACCACACCCTGGTCAACATGGCAGCGGCAATGGGGGCGAGTACCCAGGAGCAGGTAACTGAAATGACCCAAGAGTTTTTGTGAGGTGTTAGAGGATGGAGAGGAGGAGCTACTGAGAAATGACCTAAAGGAGACTTCACTTCTGAGTCACTTAACAATGTTCTCAGCTTGATAAATGTAGTAGTAAGGTTTATTTATGCTCACCTTATATACACATATAGTATGTATGCTCTTTGTAAAGTTGTCAAGTATCACTGCATTCATACTCTGATGCATCAAATGTGTTGGAACATGTGTTTCTCAATAAATCCACCAGAGGACGCCATTCTTGATTAACATACTAGTCAAATAAAATGATAAAGGAGGTTTTGCTAATGTTCATTACCCTATCCCTCGAAGAGGAGAGGGATATTGTTTTTGAGTTGGTTTGTTTGTTCGTTGGTCTGTCTTTACGTAAAAACTGCCAGAGTAATTTCCAGGAAATTTTCAGGAAAGGTGCAAGGTGGTCCAGAATAGATCCAATAAAATGTTGGTGAATGTAGGTCAAAGGTTAAGGTCACAGTTACCAAAAATGTGTTTTTGCAATGATAAGAGATAGGGCAAATTAGGTCAAATGTGTGCAAGGAGGGTGGGGTGTACTGTCCTGGGCACCACTTGTATTGATAAGTTGTTACTCATTAATATGTTGGTCATGTGTCTTAGGTCAGTATCACTAAATCACACAGTCACTGTTTGAAAAGTTTTTCTATTTCTGGAAATTATTTCCTTTAAAATCTCAATAGTGCCTCCAGAGTTCCCGGTGGTACTACTCCATATACTCCATCTGCATACGCATGTGTAAACTCCCAGGACAATAACAGAAATACTCACATAATGTACGCAGAGGACAGATATCCATATCCATCTGCCTCTTTAACATAGCGCATAAATAAGCTATAACACTTTGAAAAAGGTGTAAAAATATGCAAATGTAATGTAACTTGTTCCAAAAGATGAAGTGTTGCAGAAGTGACACAGTTTTGTTTTTCATCCTTTAAGGCAACAGTTACCACGGACAAGGGAACTTCGACTTCCCCCACGGTAACCCGTCCGGTGGTGTAGGGGGAGGGGGAGGTGGAGGAGGACCCCCTATGAATGACTTCATGCATGGTCCCCAGCTCTCCCACCCCCCAGATGCACCCGGTGGTCTTCTACCCCAGGACAAGCCCCTCAGCCACAGTATGAACGACGCTGTGAGTACAGGCTCCTCCCAGTATTGGTGTTAATGTAACAGCAGAGATAGTGTGAATTCATCTCTAGTCTTTTCATTATTATATTTGTTCTCATTTTAAGGAGAAAACCATAACAATATTAATCATCATAGTTTGATCCAACAACGTTCCATCATAGGGCTGGGTGATAAAACAAAAATTCTACTATTATTGCAGTGTCATTTTTTTTTGTCTCGTTGCCTGTTATTGTGTCTTTCCCATCATTTAGTGGTTTTAGCTCAGGTTCCATATTCAGCCCAGTACGGTCTCAAGTAAAATACTGCTATAATAACCTATAACTAATCAGTCTTAATTTTCTTCTTAGTTTAGTGCAAAAAAACCCAACATGAAATTATGGAAGCATTTCCATTAAATTATCATTTAACAAAATGTGAATAACCTGAAGAAATATAAACAACCTGAAATATCTCAGTTTTAACAATATTCTGCCTGTTACTAAATGTTTTGTTTTGTAAAAATTATCAATTGAGGTATAATATTGGTTTTGTATAATCATCTTTAGTTTGTAAATAGTCTTTTTTTTACTACAACAAAACAGAAGAATTTGAAGTTGACATTATTTATAGGCTATTATGCTTTTATCTTTCTTCTCTGGCCCACTTCAGATCAAACTGGACTGTATGTGACCCCTGAACTAAAATGAGTTTGACCTCTGTAGTCTCCTGAAATCATCAAATGTTTACATGGTCTTATAATTTGTTTCATTTAATTTTCATAATATGTTTCATTTAATTTTCCTCATTCGTACACCCACAACCTGTTCCATGTTTTGTAACACTCTCTTCTGTAAAGGGGTGTGGTACCTTTTTATTCTAATCATTTGTTATTCATTTTGAGTCATTTTCTTCATTACTTAATTAATTATGATTATTTAATATCAATTTGTTTATTTATAAATCCAAAAAAAACAACTTCAGTGATTTTCTTTTTCACATCTACATGCATAAACATTCTTTAACTTGGTTCATTTTCAGTAAAAAGTGAAGCTTTTTAATCACTTAATAAAACATTTTTCAAAGTTTGGTTCCCAAAGACACTTCTACATTTCTCCTCTGGGGTCTTCAACCATAATAGTCTGGGAACCAGGACCACCCCATCGCAGTCTGTGCATCACTTGTCACAACCACAAATCATTGAAAAGAATAATGAAATGACTTTTATTGTGATCATTTCTGATCTCAGCTGACGTTTATGGCTGTAGTATTTCTGTGCATGTCACCCAGCCCTGCCTGGTGCTCAGTACTCAGTAGTCTGATTAGTGTGTGATGGAGGTGCAGTGTGTTCCTGTAGTCAGCATGTGTGCTCAGTCATGCTCACATGCTCATGTCACCGTATAATGTTGCAGCTGTACTCGTCTCCTGCTCACAGCTTCCACTTAAAGCCTGGTCCATGTTATTCACGCTGGAACTCATTTCACTTTTCCTCTCTTCCCTTCATGCCTTTTCCTCCCTCATCACTCTCTCTCTTTCTCTCTTTGTCTTTCTCGTACCCTCCCTCTTGCACCTCTAGATATCCCATCCCGATCAGTCCCATAATTCCATGCAGCAGAGCTTGCATGCATCTCCTCACCCCGGTAGCCAAACAGGGCCGCCTTTGCATCACAGTGGCCAATCAGGGCCACCCTTGCATCACAGTGGCCAATCATCGCAGCCGCCTCGCCAGTCGCAGCCTCAGCAGCAGCCTCAGCAGCCTGGGCAGAACAGTCACCCCCACAGCGATCTGAACTTTAACCCCTCCTCAGATGGCCAGATGGGTCAGGGAGCCCAGGATATGCCTGAACCCTCCCTGGATGTAAGTGTGCGCTTTGGGCGAGCTTTGTATGTTGCAGCTGCTCTCATCTCTTTGCGTGTGTTCTATATGAGATGCTTCTGAGAACTAGTAGCTTTTATTTATGTGCACACTGACATTTAGAGACACTTCCATTCAGACTCATTTGGCTGTAGCATTAGAGGATTTGGGCTAAATCCTCTCACCAACAGCGGCAGGTAACGAAGTGTTAAATTTAAATGAAAAATTCAAATGTTCTCAGGTCCCCACATGTTAATTTTCCTTTTCAAGCTTCTTGAGAAGAACGAAACATGTTCTGTCAGATTATGAAGTTGTAAATTTCCAAGGGGAAAAAAAAAAGAACATTTGCAAAATTTCAAGAAAAATCTCAAATTAATGAAAATACGTGATGTTTTCTGAGAATATTGGGGGGTTTTTTAGATTCACACAAAAAAATAAATTCTAAAAAAAAAAAAGGATCCTTTAGATTAAACTTAGAAGAAAGCACACACTTATGAGTATGACATTTGCACAAGAAAAAAGTCCTAAACTCAGGAAATGTGAATATTTATTGAGATGAAGATCATTTTAAAAACTCTAAATGTTTCCGTGAGAGAATGCAGTTTTAAAGTCACAGGTTTGAGATGAGTCTCAACTTTATGAATCAACTCATATTTGTTACATTGTAAAGTGTTTTCAATTACAAACCTACAACTTCTCTGAGATTAAAGTAATATAGATATTTTTAACACATTTATGACAAATACAATTTAAATATTCTATCACAATGATACAATTGCAACAATAAATTTCCATTTCATTTCTTGTGGGTTTATGTTTTTTCTTGTAAATGTGTTATTTTATTATCAGAGAAAATCTAACTTTTTTTTCTCAAATTATTCTTCATTATCTCTTTAATTTGTGATCATAGACAGTAGTTTAATGAGTATGGTTGTGGTCCTCATTCCCTTCTTGTGGGCTCTCCTCTGCAGCTGCTACCAGAACTGGCCAACCCAGATGAGTTGCTGTCGTACCTGGACCCCCCGGACCTCCCCACCAACAGCAACGACGACCTCCTGTCGCTTTTTGAGAACAACTAGCTTTCCCATTTGCCGGGAGCCGCGACGTGTTTGACTGTCCGTCCACAGACACTTCAACAACGTCCGATCGACACTTCAAGCAGCTTCCTACGCTCACACACGCACACACACCTGACACTCGGAAAAAAAACGCCACAGACCACGTGTGACGTAGGAAAAAAAAAAAAACAACAACAACAAAGAGAAACTCAGAGACAAGAAGGCAGGAGGAGCCTCTCATCCCCACACTCCCTTTTTTCTACCCATGTAAAGATTCAACACACCAGTTTCACGCCTCAGACACTCTGACACGCCATCGACAGCCATTTTGGCGGCACTAAAGCGATATTATATATATACATATATGATATTTGTGACTTTTCAACTCAAAACTGTGCAGCTATAATCATGTGTACACAACACAGAGGAGACAGGAGAGTTTGTGGGCTCCAGGTTGAGTGTTGTAGCTTATATATACATACATATACATATATATATGTATATATATCTATATATAATTTTTTTTATTTTCCTTTTGTGAAAAAAATGATTTTTTGAGGGAAAAGAAACATGGTCTTGTTCAAGTGTATCTAATTTGAAATGTGTTCTTCCAAAAAATTTTAAACTTTGGCACATGCCATAACTTTTGACCCCTTACTTCCGTGTATGTGTGCATGTGTGCGTGTGCGTGTGTGTGTGTGTGTGTGCGCGCGCATGTTTTTCCAGTGGGTTTTCTCATCATAGACTGAAACTGGAACAACCTCATCAGAATTAGAGCACTGAACAGACGAGCAAAAAGCGTCATCACAGTAAAATCCAGTATTGGGTAATTGTGTGTGTGTGTGTGTGTGTGTGTGTGTGTGTGTGTGTGTGTGTGTGTGTGTGTGTGTGTGTGTGTGTGAAAGACCGATATTATGAAAGAGGAAGAAAGGAAGACAAACATCATCCACCTTAAGAATTCTCACTGTTTAGTTTAGTTGTTTTTTTTTTGTTTGTTTGTTTGTTTGTTTTTTAATCCCAGCCGGTTTGCAGTAGCTGTATTTATTATTACCATTTCGCTTTTCTTCATCTCGTTTATCAGCGTTTCGTTCTCATGTGCATGTGTGCCAACGGCTCCTGATGTCTTTGTCCAGCCTAAATGTGCTTGATCAAATTTAACTGACTCATATTTATTATTTTAATGCAAATCCAACTATCCTGGGGATTTTTTTATTGTTGGTTTGGGTTTTTCTTTTTCTTTTTTTTCTTTTTTTGTACTTCCATCCTTCATTATGTCTTTTCTCTTTCTGTCCAACTGATCAGATACTCATCACCAAAGCTGTCCTATGCGTTTTATAAGGAGTTGGACCTAAATATTCAGTTGTAAAAACTGAATTAAAAACATCCTACAGACAAGTTTTAAAAATCACTGTATTTTATAAAAATGTCTGTGTGATTGTATTGATGTTTCCTTATCTTTTTTTTGTTTTGTTTTGTTTTGTTACTATTGAACTGCATCCTTTTTTGGGGAAAAGAAGAGAAAAAAAAACATTGTGCATGATCCAACAGTGTTTCCAGAGCTGTTGTATATACCCTATGTGAATACTTTGTGATTGTACAGTACTGTACCTTTCTATTACTGGCAACTACATGGTACTGTATGTCTGTCGAGGACTACACACACACACTCACAAACACACAGTGAATCCCAGAGAAACAGTCCACTAGTGTAAATGAATTGATCCAAATACGCTCTCACTGGACTCCTATTGTTTACATGTGTATCAGTCAGTGTATGTTTTTCCCTGTTTACCCTGTGACGACACATCCGCGCCAACCAATATTTGAGTGAATCGGGGCCTCAGTTAAAAGTCAGTCAGTTTTATGTGATTGAAAGATTGTTAAAGCAGCTTTGAGCTCAGAATTTCTCCAAAAAATGGCACGTTTGATATTATTGGAACAAAGGAACGCCCTTATCTGCTAAAAAGTGAGAATGTGCAAAACTTTTCCTCGTCATTGTTTTGAACCCTGATATGACCTTTTTTTTCTAACCACACTCTGCAAAAAAAAAAAAAAAAAAAAGATGTGAGCATTATTTTTTATTTTTATTGTGTTTTATATAACTTTGAGTTTTAAGTTATTATTTTGTTCTGTGTTTTTATGAGGAGTATAATTTGGTTTACACAGTTTTATGCAGTACAGTAAATGGATTTGGAACATACTGTATGTTGTACACTAACTGTCCCCTGTTAAAGGATTATAGTCCATTTGAAGAATGAGGTTTTACAGTCGTTTTCATTGATCAAATCACCTGCGTATAAACACAGCTGAAGGATCTGATGTTGTTTCTGTTTGTTTCTGTTTGTTCAAGACAATGCACTGCTGCATTGGGATGTTTTATTTCCCTACACAGTGTGTAACTGTAACTGTAACCTTTCACAAAAACCACATCTAGGAAACTGAACAATGCTTGGATGTTCAGGGCGTCCTGCCCCGTCACAGATTGTATTGTCTGATTGCAGACATTGGAAAATTAAGTCAAGGAATTGAAAGAAAATGCAATTCATGTAGTCAAATGTAACAGAGGGAGGACTTCTCCTGTTCACATTACAAGCAGAGGTTGTTGCAGAGGGTAGGGGGTGGTCTGGGGGGTTCACGGGATATGTGTATATAATGTAAATGGCAAATAGAGACACATTAACAGAAATGTATTCATTTTCTCCAGGAGGAGTGTGCATAGTGTATTTAGAATTTGTAAAGCTTGCATCCTCCTGTCAGACATTGAATTGGGAAAATGAGTCTGTGTTTGATTGCGTCTGTGCAGACCTCTCTAACCACACCTGTTCATGTATGTAAAATACTTTATGTACCCCTCCACGCAGGGTTTCCGAGAAAAAAAAGACATTTTCTTTCCTTTGTGTAATATTAAACTTCTGTGTTTTTCTCTATTACCTGTGTACTTTATAAAGGTGCTACAAAATTATCAAACCCTTTTGAGGTGTAATTGGGAAGTGGAGACACCGAGCCTGGGGAGGCTGCAAAGGGTTGTTTCCAAATTTACAGTTTGTAAAAAATTTTGTCAAATTTATAATTTTTATGCAATTTGGCAAAATATGCTATAAAGGTACAATCTGAAATGATTGGCACGACAGGTGGCAGTTGTCTCTTTGGTTTTGTACATTCTATGTACAATCATTTCATATTCTAAACTGGTCAGAAAAACATTGTGATTTTTAGTGTTGCAAATCTGTATGTAGTTAGATGATGTGACATCCTAATATTTATCTAATAAATATGTATTCAGATGAAACACAGTCAGTGGCCTCTGTTTTTGACAGACTTCTTGTGTGCATGTAGTACACATACTAATATATATTAATGCAGTGCACATAGACTATTAACACATTAACAAAATATTCATTTTTCCTGAAGATCCGTTCCACCATAAACTTATCTAAATAATGGTGTGTTGCAAGGTATGCTTTTGTAAAACAGGCTCTATTTTTTTATGTATTAGGAATATGTTGTGTATTTTTGGGTAAACAATTTTCATATTTGTAGAACAAAATTAATATTTCTAAGGCCTGAGTTTCATTTGCAAACTATACTATATTTCTAAATTGTAGTGAACTTATAAATTGATGTTAAATTATCTCTATACATGCACAGAATATTTTTCGGTTGATGAGTCATTTCCACTCACAGATTTTAAGATCAACTAAAACATAGTTCTTACTGTCCATTCACCACAGCTTCCATAAAAAAGATGGACGCATATGATGATGATCAAAATAATGTTAATGTAAGCCTGAGATCATTTATATTTAGAGTATTTTACATAGTTTTCCATAGCATTAGTATTTAAGATGAAGAAACAAAAACCTCAGCTGGGATTGTTAACAATATATATTTATTATTAATAATAATAATGATTAGAGACGCATGTTTCCATTTGTCAAAACTTGTTTTGACTTCACCAAAGAGCAGATTTTTATTGCCATATATATATATATATATATATATATATATATATATATATATATATATATATATATATATATATACTCAGTTACCATAGTAGAACTAGTGAGTGAGACATCATGAGAACTAAATTCCAAACCCTAAAGGCTCAGTGTGTCCATGCATCACCTAAATGTCCAGCAGAAGGGACAGTAAACACACATTCCTCTGCTGTGATCCTGGCAGGTGTGTAAAACTGTACCTGACTCTTCTCTTCTATACACCAGGACACACAGTGACTTTGTGCAGCCACACATGACACAGTGGAAGGAGGACTCTGGTGGGTTTTGCCTTCTGCCTGGATGACCGTTGGTGTGTGGCGTGCATGTGTGTGTGTGTGTGTGTGTGTGTGTGTGTGTGTGTGTGTATCAGGCTGAGTGAACATGCTTGTAATTCCATCAGTGACAGAGCTCAGCTGTCTCCCTGTCTGCCTCCCACTCGCTGTCTCTGTTTCTCCTCCTGTCCCTTACACTGTCCACCTGTCTGTCTCTGCTCTTTCACTGTCTCTGTCCGTCTATCTGTCTTTCTGTCTATCCGTCTGTCTTTGTCCATCCATCTCTGTTTACTAGTCTGATGTTCTGTCCTCCTCATTCATGACCGAATTGGAGACAAGAAAAACAAACCATCTGAGAAATTATAACAGTGTTGATTTAAGAGTATTCAACACACATACACACATACACACACACACACACACACACATGGACACACACACCTCCAGCTGTCTGCTGTGCCTTGAAGTGTGCTGAGAGGTTGGGTGTATTTGGATGGGGGAGGTGGAAGTTTGGCATGAGAAACCAAAGCTCAGAGTTCACTTACTGGCCGATCCACCTTCACCCCACTCACTCCTTCACTCACTTCAGTTCCACACAGCGCCTGAGTCGTGCATATGTCTGCATCTACAGCCTCTTCATAGCCAACTGAACAGGTTTACAACACATTATTGAGCTGATGCTGTAGATTTCAGGGCTGTTTTTTAACATCTGGTGGAGAGATGAACCTTTCCAGGATCCAGATCCTGCTGACATGGATTCTTAGTGCAATAGTTGGTGAGTCCTGTCAGTGTGTGTGTGTGTGTGTGTGTGTGGACAGTACATGTCTGTCTTTTCCAACTGTCTTGTTCTTATTTCTGAGTTTGTTGTAACAGTCCAGGTTCTTTACATTTCTCAGGATCAAGTTAAATGTAATGTAGTTTCATGAGACCAGACTGTAGATACTAAATACTGAAAGTGTGATTTAAGTGTCACAAGCTTACAAAAGAAAAAGCTGCCATCTTTTTGTTTTCATTTTCTGTCATTTTATGTCATGTGTATGTCATCAAAGTGCTTTTCATGGGAATATATGCATAGATGAGATACTGTCTCAAACAGTAGAAAGGCTTCTTGGAACTCAAACACAAAATGTCGTATGTATCACACAATCAAAAGGTAAAATGAACAAAAATATACATATGTACTGATATGTGTTGTGATACAGTGAATGCTTTGTTTGATATTTTTGTGTCTGGTCAAGGTTTGTTAATGTGATGAACTAAACACTTGACAAGACAGTGGTTCAGTACACTGATAATAAATCACCTAACTTTGCTATAAAAGACCTGCTCATTAATGCAGAGATAGTATGATGGTAGATATTAAGCATTAATAATAATAATAATAATAATAATAATAATAACCCACCTCCTCAACCCATTAGTGATGCTGGAGACTAATAGGAACCATGTAGCCTATAGTTAATTACAACAGTTTTATAGTAAATGAACAGTTGAATGTTAAATAAAACCTGTTGCTCTCTATATAAAACACCTTCAAAAAAACATCTATGCTTCAGTCCTTGAAGTAACTTAAAACAAGCTGTTCATATTTCTCACTACATTTTCATATTAAGCATTTACTGTAAGTCACATCCTTTTGAAAAGTGATTTATTCTCTGTGAGTAAGTTTTGGTTTATGTCTTTGTTCAAGGACATATGTGTGCGAACACATGCCTGTTGAGGAACAATGTGTGTCTTGTGGAGATTAACCTGTGACCTGTCAGTCACATCCATCCTGTGAGGCATGGGACACTTGCCATGTTCAGCTCTCTCTACACAGTTAAATCACCAGTGTTAATATAAGGCTTAAAGAGTTAGTTTTAACACTACCTCACTGAACATATGATCCCTATATACAGAGTATAAAATGTACACATAACCTAGAGTTACATTTCCAGAGTTAACTTTACACTAGTAGGAGTTAATCTTTTACACTATTGAGTGTCCAAAACATTTTACACTATGTGAGAATTAACACCCAGAGTGTTATTCACATTCAACACTGAAGAGGTTAGTGTTAAGAAATAACTTTTCTAGTGTTAAACCTACTTAATACTACATATTCATAAATAAATTACTTCAAATAGTGTTTTTTTTTAATTATTATTATTTGAAAACATGTACCCAACATTGATGCTGTAAATGTATTATTGCACAGATTCTGCACATGAGTTAAAAAAAACAAAAACAAAAGCAAGAGTTTGTTCTTTTTTTTAAGTTTTTCAATGTTCAACTTCTTACTCAGTTTGAGCTCAGAGATTGGTGGGCGGAGCTTTTCACAGCCATTATCTTTTAACGCTGAAAGTTATCTTACTCTTATCAGGGGTGAATTAACTTTTCCCTTTACTTTAACACTGAATGTATGATACTAACAGTGTAAAACCTCTGTTAACTCTAATTATTTTCACCAACACTGAAAGCTATCTAGTTAAATTTGACTCAGTTTATTGTTGGAATAACTCTGAAATAATTCAAATACTTTGACACTTCATTTTTTACACTGGCAAATTTACTGTGTACATGTTATTGTGCTTTGGTAAAATAGTAGTATGTATTGAATGGACTATAACCTGTAAAATAATTTAAGGAAAGTGCAGAAGTGTTACCTGACTGCATCTATGACTAAAACTTGACAATATTATCTTTATTTTACAATAAGAACATGAAAAGCTCTGGTAATGCACACTCTGAGGTGTGATGTCGCAGTGGATAAACTGTATATGTACAGATTCACACTTTAAATAATTGCATAGTTCCACACAAAATAATTACTCTATGTTAAAGGGATGTTCGTTCAGTCTGTTAGATGTAGCTATTTTATAGTGGCACGTGAACATTTAACAGGATGAATGGATGCAACCTAACCAGCTGCAGGTAGAGCTCAGTGAAGAATGGGATGGGCTTTATTCATGACTGCTGTGCATCCACTTTAGGGTAACACTTCATAAAACATGAAAGGAACTTCATCACTTGTTAATCCAACTTTTATCTTGTCTTGCCAGTTATGTAATTTATGTGTTTAATTATGTAAAGTATGTGTTGAGTATCTCAAAAGCAAAGGAAAATATGACTTAGAAAACAGTTTCAGTGTTTACAGAAGCCTACTGCACAACTAATGAGTCAGTAATAGTGATGACTGATTGATTTATTTATTTATTGATTGATTGATTGCTAATTTCTTTGTAATTTAATTTAGTTGATGATTTCTTTCTTTTTTTAAATGTGGAGGAAAAAAGGTAAGAAGAGAAAAAGAACAACAAAAAGAACCTAATGGATGTACAATATTTACCAAAAAATATATTTATACACAACTACATATTACAATTGTATCTACAATTGTAACTTCGAACTCAACATTTTTAAAAAAAAAAAAAGGTTTTTTGTTTTACTCGTCCACGCCTGTACTTTTGTCACTTTCCAGATCAGCGCTGGGAGAAAATGAAAGGGCTCTGGTACTTTGCTGTTGCATTTGGCAGTTCAGCATTATGCGGAAGAAGCTGAGATTGAGCAATGACTGACAGCTCCAAGTGGCTCTGCTGTCCCGCCTCCTTGCTATTTCTGTCCATGGCCACATCAAAGCATGCTGAGCAAACAACAGACTGAGAGCAGGCAGATGAACACAATCACTGACAAAAAAAATGTACTTCTCTTAATTGCTCTTAATTAATCTAATCCAGAAATTTAAGAAAAACACAGAAAAAGTAAGCCCTGTGTGTGTGTGTGTGTGTGTGTGTGTGTGTGTGTGTGTGTGTGTGTGTGTGTGTGTGTGTGTGTGTGTGTGTGTGTGTGTGTGTGTCCTCTGCCTGCTGGCTAAATGAAACAAGATCCGAGGCTGCTCAGTTCAGGCTGAGTGCAAATAGCCAGCAGATTTCAGAAATAACACGCACGGTGTGTAATGTGTGTCAAGCTGACTAGCAGCGCAATGACGGATATAATAGAGATATATGACATATTTGAATCTTATTACATGAACAAAACATTTCCTACATTTGGAAAATATCAATGTACATTGTGTAACAGAGGAGATCAATCTGGAGAATGCAAAGACAACTGAGGAAATTGAACAAGATACAGGCAGGGGTCAGATTACATTTAACTTTCTATGTCAGTATGGTTATTGTTTTATTGACAATTTAAATCCACATTTGGTTTAATTTTCTTTTGTCTAAAACTTTCATATAAACTAGGTTTGGGGATTGTAGTTGTAAGGCCAATACAATACACATCTTCATACAGTATCTACGATCTAATATATTAAAGAGATATGAGTGGTGTGATACGATACAATTCACACCCAAATCATGATACAGAACAATTTAGCACATTCTGATTCAACACATTAATTCTATTAAAAACATGCAGTGCAATTCAATGAGGATTATTATTATTTTATCAAATAAGACCATAAAAGTGTCTTTCGATAGGTTTCAGAACATGTGCCTCACATACAGTCAGTAAAAAAGTTACAACTGTGTTTACAAAGTCATTTCTACACGTTTCTAAACCTCAGCATCTTGCTCAGAATCAAAATACAGGTAATTTATTTGTTATGTAAGTAAAAGAGAAAATGGTTCTGTTACTTTAAGAGACACCTGTCCAAGGTGTTCTGGGATGCACTGTTGGATACACAGGTGCAAGGTTGATGTGGCCATATTGGAGCAGTTCAATTGTTAAGACGTTTCCACTGCTTTCATGCTACATAATTCAGACAAATCATAACATGCCCCAGGTCTATGCAGCTTGGTCTTGTAATAACAAGTCAAGTCAAGGGCAGAGGGAATCACTTTTCATAAGTAACTGTTATATAGCTATGTGTTTTATACACCAAAGAATCTTGCATAGAAATGTTATAAGCTTGATAAGTTCATTTATTTTCAATGTACACATTCCCTTTATAAAGAAATAATCGATATTGAGCCAGATAAGCACCCTTTTGCTTTGTTTACATACATAACCAGGCTGACAAGTACCGATACAATATGGCGGCCAGATACACGCATTCATCACAACGTTAAGAAATATGACTCTGCAACTAGATGGCGGTCGGGGACAAGTAAGGGAATAAGTGGCGGTCTATGGAGCTGAGCCCCTGGAATTATTCAGTTCTAGGGGAATATTGTTTTGTTTGCCAATTTTAATATTGCATTCGATACTAGGGGTAAAAGAATGCATTTTCTTGTAATATATAAATGTTTGCTCTTTTGGATTCGTGTCAAATGGCATTTCAAGCTATGCATTTGACGTCACACTTCACAAACCACTTTACGGCAATCGCCATTTTTGCCTGTAGTCTCATTCCACCTGCCGATACCTTGTCATCTGATCGACAGCGTCAGCTGGCCTTGATAGGACCATTATGTAAGTGTATATTGATATATAACATAAAATAATGATATCCATTATTGTACTCACTGCTATAGTCTATGCAGTGTAAGTGGACGCGTTCATATGTGCGTAGATGAAATACTTGTTCATGTTCACACATGAACAGGCTAATATCAGAACGTTGAATAGGCTCGAACCAGATATGCAAAAATTACGTGCACGAAATCTTAAGTTTTCTTACAAGTAGCGTATTGTCGTAGTGTACAAAAATGTAAGTTGTAACTACTGCCAAGTACAACACCACGGCTGCAATAGCATGGACGGGATCTGGTCGTAAACAGTCGCAAATCTTCTCTGGCCAGTCAGCACCCATTAGCTGAATGCTAGCATGTTGCAGGAAAAAACATCCCAATCCTGTGGTCAACAAAAGCACACGAGTAAGTTTCAATTTCACTTCTGATATAAAATACATAGCAAACTTACGAAAGTAACAAACATCTTTGGAATCTATTGAACAGGTACTTTCGAAAGTACGTAACAATTTAGCCGTTGAGCCCCGTAGGGCGGCAACGGAGAATGTAAAAGCTATGGGACTGTTAAAGGAAGTTGCTACGGTATGTACAATAGAATTCAGCCCAGCTGATCAAAAGTACATGTTTATAGCCCACGTATTTCTCCTCCTGTCAGATTCGCGTACACATTTTACAGTATTAATCCGCGGCGCTCTGCCACAGTGCATCAAGTGAGGTCAAACTGTCATGTACAGTGTACACATCCGCTAATCTGCGGCGCACGTTAACGTAGGTTTATAGAAAAGGAAAAAAAAACTTTACTCAAAGAAAGGGAAACACTTTTAAATGCAACTACAATTAAATTATATTCAACGGATCGAATTTTATCTTTACAAACGTTCGGTAACTGATGCATCGCGATATCATTTCAAACTCGCTTTTATTGTGCACGCGCGTCTCAATATACGTATGTATCAAATAATCGTCCCACCTTTAACATAAACATATAAAGTATTTGGAATGACTTTATTCTGTGTCGTTCACTGTCTTCAATGTTTGTTTGGGATGCCTTCATACACTCTTCCTGTTTCCATTTGTGTTTCCTGTGTCCATCACCCTGTTAGTCTGAGTAACTGTATATTATTGGCACTTCCCCAATATTCAGCAGGAATAAGGTGAATATTTCCGTTACACAGCAGTAGGATTGTAAGTCGATCTACTTCCGTTTGTGATCTCTGTGTTGTTACTTTGAGAGTCCCCTTTGTCCCATTTGATAGAACATCTGAAGAGTAACACACAATGAAAATATCACACATCTTTTTACAGGTACTACTTGGAAAATTAATATTCCTGAAAAAGGGCATGCATTTCTGTAAGGTGAAATTTACATATTGGACAAATACTATACAAATATATATATATATATATATATATATATATATATATATATATATATATATATATATATATATATATATATATATATATATATATATATATATATATTTCAAGCTTTTATTTATTTTATTATTTAAGTCACAATTGACAGTATTTCTTATTCTATTTAAATTACAGAAAAGTTATAATTATATGTTATTGTCTCACAACTATGTGTTATGTGACAGTCATAACTGGCCTCAACAAAAACTTCTCTATTTTGTAGAGTGAAAATAACTTTATTGATTGATTTATTATAGTTTATCATCAACCCAAAAGTCATTCTACATACAGTATATGAAGAAATATTGGTATAGGAAAACTAAAGATGAACATGGAAGAATTTTGTATCTAAATTATAGTAGCAAAATAAGGCTCATAATGCAAATATATATGACATAAATAGCACAAATAAAAGCATTTGTCTGCATCTGTTCCATGTGGAAGAATGTCAAACACTGTGACACAGTGGGTTGTAATATGAAACAATGGACCCTTTAATGTGATGATGTCTTTATATGACAGAGTTACTACATATGACAAATGACTGAATGACTGCGGTTGAATGGATCTGCCACGTATGAATCTGTGAGCTGCAAAAACCTTTTGTATAAAGAAGTGTTAAATGCAGGTTAATTGTACTGAACTCTGCCTGATCCAAGCTTAATGTGAGGCGCGTTGGCCAAAGCTGGGTTTCCCAAACACGCTCTTAGCACTCAGATTAGGCCTAAGGACATATAGAGGAGCAGATTTGATCAGAGTGCTTAGACAGCTCATGGGGCATAGTACAGAGGCTTTCCACCAAAGTGGAATGTCAGTAACTCGACTGCTGTCGCTGTTGATCTGTCTGCATCCGCCTGTTCCTGCTTCCTCTCTCATCTAATAACTCCACTGTGTTACCGTCTCTGTGCATTCCTATGTCTCTCTCTGAGTCACTCGAAGGGTTTCAGGTTGCCGCTGGTAGGTCAGGGAAATGTTTTCTGTGTGAATCACTGCTGGCTTCCCTCTTACTTTAGCTATGATTTCACTTCCAGTGAAAAAGCATTTGTTTGGAGCTATGTTGTCAGCTGGATATTACAGCAAATGATACTCACTATTCCTCAGCCAAAATAAGCCCATAGTAACATTTCTTATATATATATATATATATATATATATATATATATATATATATATATATATATATATATATATATATATATATATATATATATATATATATATATATATATATAGATATATATATATATAGATAGATAGATAGTAAACATCTGTACATTGATGATTTCATTTCCAGGTAAATAATCACTATTTATTATAAGTTAATGAGGTTATGCCTAACAAGGGATGGACAAAAAAAATCTATAGTGAGGATTTTCACATTCACAACATCAAATCATTATTTCTCTTTACTGAAAAGGGTAAGACGTGTCAGACAGTTGAAGAGGCTAGATGGTTCTTTATGGTTTTAACCTACACTGCCTGGCCAAATGAAGTCGCACATGCAATAATAATAATGTAATAATAATGTAATGCAATAATGTCTGCACAAGACATTCACTGTGACATCTTTTTTTTTCCACATGATGCTTATGTAGTGTCACAGTAAGGTTCATAATATTTTTTCCACCCATAGTTGCATTCATTTTTGATTACTGACGATGGAGTATCAGACCGCTTCACTAAGTCAATATGCACGTGAATGTGTGTGTATGTGGGGATGATGAGTGAGGTTAAGTACTGGCAAAAGTTTCATAGGACTTGAATGTAAAACATAACATGAAATTGTGATTGAAGTCACATAAAATATGGAACAATCTCTAATAAATGTTGCTTTTTATCTAAAGTGAAGCCATAATGGACTTGAGTACATCCACGTCCACAATCACTGTCACCATGTGCAACTTTACTCATTTGAAGAAACAACAAAACTAGACCAAACTGATGAACTGTCATTTTATTGAACTGCATAATTACTGGAGCTCCTAAAATACATTGCTTTTACGCCTGTCTCCTTTTCCACGTTACCATGACAATGACAACTCTGCCTCATTTTGGGTGAATAAAGCCTTTGCCTGTTTGTTTTGTGTAGGTTTTTGTCAAACTACAGACTTTGTCAGGTGATTCCTGACCGACTGACGTGTGTTTGTGTCTGTGTGGTAGGTTCAGTGTTCTGCTCGGTGGATGAGACCCGACTGGTGAAAACACTGTTCACCGGTTACAACAAAGTGGTTCGACCAGTCAATCACTTCAGTGACGCTGTGGTGGTCACAGTTGGACTGCAGCTCATACAGCTCATCAGTGTGGTAAAGATCAACGAACATCTTATTCATTAACTCTGCCAAGGAGGTATTACATTTGGGTGTGTTTGTTTGTCTGTCTGTCTGTTAGCAGGATAACACAAATAGTTCTAAAGTGATTTTGAATAAAATCCTCAGGAATGATAGATAATGAGTCACGGAAGAACTCATTAGATTTTGAGCAACGAAGGTCAAAGGTCAAGGTCACACTAAAGGTCAACAGCTAAAACACATCAGTGGTAATACCTCAGAATTCAGACAAGATAGATTCTCATGTTTTTTTTTTCATTCACATCGTCTCACCTTCAGACATCAGATGGTTCATCACCTATGGCTCCATCACATCACGTTTTGACGTCATATGACGCCTTGGCGGAGGTCTGCTGTCACTGACTGCCTTGTTTTAGTCTGTTATGACACTGGCTACTAGTACGTAAAAAAAAAGTAATTGGCTGCCGCTCTCAGAAGAAAACATGAACGCTGTCAGGAAGAACAACAAACCCCGTCCCTCTCACATATGATTCTTTGTTTTGGGATTGATCCAGGTTATGTCTTCATGTCTAGGCTGATGTTGGCATGTAAAGTTAAATTCGAAATCGGTGAACAGCCTTAAAAATACACACAAACAAGGCAGTCAGAGATGACAGACCTCTGCCAAGGCTTGATATGGTGTCATATGACGTCAAAATGTGACATGATTGAGACATAGGTGTTGACCCATCTGATGTCTGAAGGTGAGACCATGTGAATGGAAAAAAAAGTGAGATTGTATCTTGTCTGAATCCTGAGATATTACCACTGATGTGTTTTATCTGTTGACCTTTAGTGACCTTTGACCTTCATTGCTCAAATCTAATGGGTTCTTCGTTGACCCATTATCTGTCATTCCTGAAAGTTTCATCAGAAAATCGCTCAGAGCCTTTTGCGTAATCCTGCTGACAGACAGACAGACAAACTGACCCAAATTTAATACCTCCTTGGCAGTGGTAAAAAAAAAACTGAACTAAATGTGTTCTAAAGGTTAAAGCTATTTATTGTGACCTCTGTGCTACTTCTTGTCATAGGGTCAAACGGTGATAAGCATCTGACATGAGTCGAATGAAACCTGGAACAAAATTTCAGAAAATTTATGCCATGAATCTTGTATTATCTGAACAAAATAAGACATTTTAAGTACACAGGGAGGTCACATTAAATACTACTTCTTTGGTTTATATGTTTTGTTTTCCCTGAAATGTTTGTTTTTATTGCTGTACATAATTCACATATATCCAGATTGTATCATAACACAGTGACAGAAATGTGGTCATTTGAACTTGACTAATCCAACAAACCTAATGTTAGCCAAGGACATTTGCACTGTACATTTGGAATACTTCACACAAAATTGAAAGTCCACAATTAATCAGTGTGGGTACAAATGTTAAAATAATGCTCTGAAGTTCTGCAGATACTGTAAATATTAAATATAGCACTTTTGTACAGAAACAAAAATGTAAGAATCTCCGCTCGTATTGTATTTATTAAACACCTTTCATGCAAGATTTTAATATATGATGCTGAACAATCAGGTATTAAAACATGAATACAACAATGACAAGTACAGTTAAAATACAATGTACAGCAGCATGACAACTATATGGAGATAAATTAAATGCAATTAACCAGGTTATTTTTTTTTTTTGCTGGAGTTATTTTTATAAATAGTGTCATTGTTGCACAGTATTTAACAAACAGCTGCTGTTGTCAAATATTCTAGTGCTTTGCCCCTGAGGGTGTGTGCATTGTACTGTTTTAAAATAGCTGAACACTTCTCTTAGCAATGAACACGTTTTATCCCATCTCATCTGCAGTTTTAATTTGGTTCAAGTAAATACCATCCAGACCATAGAATTTATATAAAATATAAAGCTTCCGTTGAAGTAACCCATTGGTTTCTGAAGAGGTGAAATGAAACAAACTGAGCAGTTCCTACCGTTGCCATCTTGGTAGCGTCGTGTGTTTTCATCACTCCTGGAAATTCCAAAAATGAATCGACAGATGGAGCTGAGAGCATGGAGGAGATTGATTGACAGTTTTAATCATTGTGTCAGTTTTGTTTTATTGAATGAAACTAATTATTCCCAAAAAGCCAAATTTAGTATCTTTCCAAAACACATTATCTGTTTAAGTCCAGTCTTAATGTTTCAGTGATGTGAATATGTCCCACAAACACAACTGATTAAATTTAGCAAACAAATGGAAATGATTACAGAGGAGTATATGTGTGAAGCCATTATATTAAACATGCTAATTTAATCCATAGTATAATCAGTATTTAAAACCAATACAGTCTGACAGTTTATTCTAATCTATTGTGTTTTGAGTTGTTATTACTTTAGGAAACATCTTGAATTTAGTCATTATAATATTCTACCAAAATAGCCATCTTACTCCTGCTCTGACAAATGTGGAAAAAAACTCTGCTAATATTTAAAGACTCTAATCTTTTATTACACATCCAGGAAGGAGATAAATCCACGAGTAACAATGGAATACATGCATATAAACCAATAACACTGACAGTTTTCTGTTGTTTTTCTGCATCTCTTTAAGGATGAGGTCAACCAGATTGTGACCAGTAATGTGCGTCTCAGACAGGTAAGATGAACTTTTATGAACTATCATGTAAACGTCCCCATTATGAAGACAACTGGGTGTGTTTCAGCCTATTAGTATTCAGATGATTTAGGAACCATCCTACTCAGTGCAAATATGAGGGAAAGTGCTTTAACCCACAAGGACCCAGTGTTACTTTTGTGTCAGTTTCTATTTAATCTTCCTTAAGTGATTTACCACCATTCATTGTAATATTATTTTAGGTTTTTTGGGTTTGTTTGTTTCTTTTTCCTACAATTAATTTACTAATCATGATGTTCAGAGTAAAGTTAAAGGTTATTATATCCAAAACTGAAGCAAATGTGTCATTAACTGAACATAAATCCACTGTCATTGATCCAACTCCATGGGTTTCACTGGTGAATCAATGTTGTAGAAGATGGTGTTTTCATGTTCACTAGGGAGTCTCTGAATGTCCAAATGAGTCATTTCTGAAGGCCATGAACACATACCAAACTGTGTTTTACACCAATTATCATATATTGATAAGATTAATTATATTAGTGGTATTCAACAGTTTACATCAGAGGATCTTTGGGTCTTTATGGGTTAAGTATGCAAGTGATACAGAGTGAAAATGTTTTGCTGACACCAGGGGTCAGAGGAAAATGGTCAGACAGGCAATAACTGAGGTCTGCAGAACCAGCTCTGTTCGGTATGCCTGGTACTGGAAAGGTGTACCTAATAAAGTGGCCAGTCAGTGAATATTGAAAATAATGAACATTATTAATTACAACATATAAATCAGTTTTCAGTGTCAACATGTAAAACATATTTTCTCTAGTCCTTTCATTTGCATTGTAGTTTTGCTTATTTCATTTACCATTTATTTAATTTTCATTTACATGGGTTGGTGTTTTTGTATTTTTCATTTCACTTGTCTTGTTGCATTGTGTCATTTCAGTGTTGTTGTTGTTTTTTTTTAAAGCGTTGCAGCATCTCTTGCACTCTTGTCTTGTGCTGTCATTTATATCATTGACATCTTTATGGTGCTTGTCATGTTGATTTTCACCAGAGAAAATCTAAAAGGAGCCATTGTGTCTTGCTGCTGGAGGAACAGGATGTCTGTTGTAGTCTGGGTTGGATGTGTGTATAGAAATGAATAATAAACTCTGTCTTCAGCAATGGATCGATGTGAATCTCCATTGGAATCCAGATGATTATGGAGGAATTAAGAAGATCAGAATCCCATCGACAGATATATGGAAACCAGACCTGGTGCTTTACAACAAGTAAGCAGTTTTTTGTTGTCCTTAAAGAAACAAAACAAGTCTCTACGGTATCTCTCCTTCCTCCTCTCACACTCTTCCTCTCTCCTTCAGCGCTGATGGTGACTTTGCCATCATCCATGAAACTAAAGTCCTGTTGGAGCACACCGGGATGATCACGTGGAACCCTCCAGCCATTTTTAAGAGTTACTGTGAAATTATCGTCCTTCATTTTCCATTTGACCTGCAGAACTGTAGCATGAAACTGGGCACGTGGACGTATGATGGACTGCTGGTGGTCATCAACCCAGTGAGTTTACATTAACCCATGAAGTTCTACTTTTGTAGCAGTTGTCAAATAATCTGTCTCTGTATTTAACATTTCTTAAGTGATTTATCACCATTTATTATAATATTACCCTCTATATTTTGCTTTTTTGCTGTGAAAATCAGGTATTTTCCTCTATTTAATTCATTGATCATGTAGATGTTCTTGAAAGCTGAGATTAAAGTTGAGGGTTATTGTATGAAAGACAGAGAAAACTGAAGGAAAAGTGAACTAATGCTAACTGATGAAAACTTATGCTGATACTAACTAATGCCAACTAACACAGCTAATGCTAACTCATGCCAACTGATGCTAAATGACACTAACTGATACTAATGCTAACTGTTACAAAGTGATGCTGACACTAATGCCAACTATTGATAACTGGTACTATCTAATGCTAATTTATGCTAACTAATGCTAAATGACACAGCAGTACAATGACAGGCCTAAAGAAGTCTGTACTGGTACAAACCAACACTACCCACCTGAGCCTCGTTTGGAATCCAAGATAATGTCACATATGAAATAAGCTAATCATGGCTAATCGTGCGCTACATAGTGAACTCAATTGAAAACTTATTGGACACTACTACGGCGCTGTTTAATCGCGTCATCACCGTCAAACAATTAAAATGTAACGGTGTCGTCTCTCACAAAATTAAAAGGCTTTTGAATTTTTTTTTACTGTCAGTGCAATAAAAAATTTCAAATATTCTACAAACTTGGCTCACGACTGTTTTACTGTTATTAACTGTTATTAACTGTTAAGCAACTTTTGTCTGGCGCCTGTCATCCAACAGACAGACTTAACGTTTACTGTTACTTAACAGCTCCTGTAGCTCTGCCGGTATGTTGTCCAATCTCAATCCGTTTGTGTTTCTTTTAATCATAAATCTCCCCTTCCTTTGGCCGTTTTTCAACTCGTGAAATGCATTATGGGATATAGTGCTTTGGTTAGTGACCATCGATGTCCATTACATTTCAAGGTGGATTGTAGGATACATTGAGTTCACTATATAGTACTTATAAATAGTTCATTAAAGATTCAGACACCACATAAAATGGTGTGGTCCTTATGTAGTGCACTATATAGGGGTTAAGGAATTATTTCAGACACAGCCTATGTTGCAGAAGATGACAGTGTTTCCACGGTGACTATGGAGCCTGTGAATGTCCAAATAGATCATAATTGATGAGTATGAAAAGATGAAAAACTGCATTTTACGCCAATCATTTACATGAATTGATAGAACTGACGTATCACCACATATTAAACATTGAGGTCAGTTGATGATTTTGGTTGATGGTGAATGTTTGAATCTTTATGGATTTTTAGTTTTCATGACGTGGGCACTGAGATAATACAGTTTTAACCCATAGACATCAGAGACCGTACCAGACACTGTGACAGTTCATGAGTCCCCTTTCCTGCTGTTTCCTTTTTGTAGGACAACGATCGACCTGACCTCAGTAACTTTATGGAGTCGGGTGAATGGGTCCTGAAGGACTACAGGAGCTGGAAACACTGGGTTTATTACACCTGCTGTCCTGACACGCCATACCTGGACATCACGTACCACTTCCTCATGCTCCGTCTGCCTCTGTACTTCATCGTCAACGTCATCATTCCCTGCATGCTCTTCTCCTTTCTCACCGGACTGGTCTTCTACCTGCCCACAGACTCTGGTGAGTACATACTAGAGGTAAGATCGGGCCTAAAACATCCAGCCCGACCCGACCCAGGCCCGCAGGCATTAAAGCCCGACCCAGCTCGAGCCCGACCAAATAACTTGATTTGCAGGCCAGAGCCCGAAGCAAACCCGAAATTTCAATTTATCCCATAGTATTTTTGGCAGAAAAAATGCAAGATTTTTTAAGATTAAATATTTTTATTATCATGATAAATGCATTTACACAACGAAATAACGCTGGAACACAGAATAAGAGGCCAGACAATGAGAGTGAAAAAGAGACCTTGATGCACACTTACTTAATTACGCAGAGAAAAAAAAAGTCAGCGAGAGAGAAGCCCAAGCCCGACCCGACCCGAACGTAATGATTGACATTTTATGTCCGACCCGACCCGACCCGAATTTCGGGCCGGCTTGGGCTCGGGCTAAAGACCTTAGCTCTAGTACATACCACTGGGTTTGTGGAGGAAATGATTGGAATACAATATGAGGTCAGAGAAGATACAGGGTCACATGGCGGCTGTACAGTACAATCTTAACAATCACAACCTGTGGATGTATGAATGTCACTGAAACTAAAGATGTAAAAGGCTGAACTATGTTTACATACTGACACAACCTCATTTCCCAAAAGTAAAACTGTAAAATAATTTGTATAAAGTATTCTATTCACAATAAAATATAGCAAACATATCTACTGTTTAAACTAAATGTGACATTTTAACAAAAAATTTAAATAATCTGACCTTGACGGCAACAAAATGTCTCCGAAAAAGTTGTGGAAAGTCAACAAATGTCTTGAAAAGTAACTAAAAGAAACGATACTGTGACCATTGCTCTCTGTCCTCAGGTGAAAAGATGACTCTGTCTATATCTGTCCTGCTGTCTCTGACTGTCTTCCTGCTGGTTATTGTGGAACTCATCCCGTCCACCTCCAGTGCTGTTCCTCTCATCGGAAAATACATGCTCTTCACCATGGTGTTCGTCATCGCCTCCATCATCATCACTGTCATCGTCATCAACACACATCACCGCTCTCCCAGCACACACACCATGCCCGCCTGGATCCGCAAGGTTTACACACAAATTAGTCATTAGTCAGCACACTGAAAATAATTTCACGCAATCAATAAAATGGTTTCCCGAAATGGGAAAGTCTGTCCTAATTACTTTTTCATTACACTTGACCTCTTGTGTCTATTATCATAAAATTGCACCATGTCCAAATGTCTATTTATTTTACATTATAGTTAATTTTTTACTTCATTTAGCATGTGTTTGAAATTCAACACACAAATAATGTATTTTAATATAAAACGGTAAATGTAAAATAAATTAAATACGTTTTGACCAAATTTATTCTGTATTATTGACTCAAACATGGTCAACTTTCACTACTTTTCTTCTGGAGGTGTTTCACTTGTAGACCAGTATTACACTGGTTGGTCACATATTTAACCTCATATTTGTCTGAAATCAGGTGATTGGAAATATTGGCCCAGCACATGGTAGATTTTCTACAGCCTGAAAATACAGGGAAAGAGCAGATGTGCATGTTCAGTGTCCACTTCCCTTCGAATATGCTGAGACAATTATGCTAAAAACTACCAAGCATCACAACTTTAGGTCCTCAAGAATATAGCCAAATGGTCAAGGCTGACATTTTACAAGCAGTAAGAAAAAGTTTTACTGAAGAGTTTAATTTTAAACCTGCATAATGTAGATTTAACTTAATATGTCAAAATGATTTGGCCCATGTTATATAGAGTTTACGTGTTCAAATACTTTAGTCAGTGTATTGGCCATAATCATTTGGTCACCTGTCAATGGTGTCATGTCCCCTGTATTGATGTAAACATACATTACTTATTACCTTACCCGCGCTAGTCTAGTTACTCTCAATTTAACTTTTGGCTAGATTTCCCTGAAACTGGCTGACGAATCATGGTGAAGAGGGCGGGTGTAACAAAGTAACGCTGCAACGATTTGGAGAGAAACAACCAGAAACAACCATAGAACAACAACGGGTAGCAATTTCCTTTTATCAAAGATAAAATCTTTAAATTCTTCTTGCATAAGTGACAACAGTCGTTAAGCTCCATAATCCCCAATTTTGTTTAGTTATTCGTAACCTTCTCTGGACTCCTCCGTGAACTTTCCGGCGTCTAACTACGTCATTCTAAAGATTAAGCGGATTGGTTGTAGTACCGTCCTATTGCATACAGAGGAATTTGAAAGACAACCTTTTAGCCCCGCCTCCCCTGATTATGAATCATTCCTATACCTACACATGTAATGAATAGGGCGAGCACCTCTAGGTATTGATGTTAAAATGAGGCTTCATGAAGCATTAGTTGTTTCTTTTTAGTCCTCTAGATGGAGCTCCCTGTTTAAGAAAGTGTTGAAGATTTCAACAATTTCAACTCTTTATTGAACAGCGAGCTCCATCTAGAGGACTAAAAAGAAACAACTAATGCTTCATTAAGCCTCATTTTCAATAAATGAATAAAATAAGTGAGTGAATAAAAAATAAAATAAAATAAATACAATAAAAAATAAGAACAAAATGCAGACAAATTAGAAAAAGGAAGAAAAAAAGGGAAAAGAAGAAGGAAGGGAAGAAAAAAAGGAAAAAACAAAACAAAACAAACAAACAAAAAAAAACTATTTGTTACCTACTTTCCTATCTGCTCATTCTGGGTTTTTTTGTTTTTTGTATATATGTATATGTTTAGTACTTCAGTTATTTATTATTGGTATTGTTATTATTGTTATTGTTATTTTATTTATCATAATTTTTTGTACTATGCACTATATTGCTATAAGATGAATTCAGGTTATTGGGGAAGTGAAGAAGGGGTAGGATTAAATAAGCTTATGCTTCATCCTACTCCTTTTCGGACATGTCATTGTTATTATTATTATTGTTGTATTGATTATTGTTGCACTTTGCACATGTTCGAAATAAATCATTCAAATCAAATCAAATCAAAAAACAACTAATGCTTCATGAAGCCTCATTTTAACATCACTACTGCTTGGCTGGTTACTTGTGGTTATTTTATAGGAATTAAATGACATACTGTGAAAGTCCAGAGACGTGCAGAATCTGCTGTTTTCTTTATTTTTATGTTGTGATAATATGATAAATGACCAGTTCTTTTTCATCTATACTTCTTGAAGGTCTTCATTGAAACCATTCCCAACATGATGTTCTTCTCTACAATGAAGCGTCCCAGTCAGGAGATCAGGCAGAAGAGGCTGTTCCCCACTGACATGGACATATCTGACATCTCAGGTAACCACACATCCTGAACCAGGGTCACTGGTTAAATAATACAGGTTAAATGTCAATGTGAAGGATTCCTTTATTATGATACTACGCTTCTGTGGTTTCTGTGTCAAAGGGAACATCTTGGTGTTAACATGTGATGAATAAATTGTCCTGGTTGACACAGATCTCCACTCTCCTCCTCTACAGGAAACCCCACTCCCACCAATGTCACCTATCAGTCACCCATAGCCAAAAACCCTGATGTCCGCAGTGCCATCGAAGGGGTGAAGTACATTGCTGAGACAATGAAATCAGATGAGGAATCCAACAATGTAAGACAATAAATGCACAAAAAAATAAAGGTGTTTTGAGTTTGTTCAAGTAAACAAAATAACCTAATGGAGGTTTGATAATAACTGATTTACTATTTAAATAAGACAGAGGGTGTGGATATTTATGTTATGTATATGACATGAGCATGGTTGCGTCAAGAGAAATTAAATTAACAAAAGAATGGTACTGGTTGTTGGGTCAACATAATATAATAAGAGTTAAAAACAGGCTATGACATTAATTACTGTAACTGATTAGAGTAGTTATTAGTAACACTCACTGAATCCTGAGTTTTTACTTCATTTACCCATGATTTCAGTTAGTTTTGAAAGTACTTTTTTAAGGAGCAAGGAGGAGGGTGGAGGAATGAGGAGTAAAAAGGGAGGAGTAAGGAGTAAAAAAAAAAGGAGTAAGGCACAGTAATGAGGAAGGAGTAAGGATAAGGAACGAGAAAGGAGTAAGGAGGAGCAAGTATTAAAAAGCAAGAAGTGAGGAGAAGTTTAGTAGTAAAGAGAAGTACTTCCTTACTTCTCTAAGGACTAAGGAGGAGTAAGGAGTGTTCTGGTTCGAGCCAGGTTTATGGTTACGGCTCAGGTTCCAGTTACAACTAACGTTAAGGTTTTTTCTCCCTGGAACCACTTGTTATGTATCTGTTATAGTTGTAAAAACTACTCTTTATTTTTTATAGATTAATACCAGTGTTTTTTCCACTGCCAGTTATGATTGTAGTTTTATTAACTGTAATTTCTGTAATAAATCTAATAAATGCCTTCACAGTTCTTCAGATGTGTTCAGCGCTCTCTGTCTTTGTCCTTTCCTCAGGCTGCAGAGGAGTGGAAGTTTGTTGCCATGGTTTTGGACCACATCCTGCTGTGTGTGTTCATGGCCGTGTGCATCATCGGGACCCTCGCCGTCTTTGCTGGAAGACTCATTGAGCTGAACATGCTGTAGTGACCCGACTCATAATGGAGCGTCTGTATGTTAGATTTCCACACACTTTTGAAACCCTCGAATGTGTACCTTTTTTCTCTGAGTACAGTGTGGTAAGAGATGAATCCAGGCTCGTTAAAGGCCGAGTCTGAAAAGGCAAGGCTCATACTTGAAACTTTTATTGTTACTAATAACTTTTCTATTGTTTTTCTGTGTTTATTTGCTGCCGTTAACTCCTGCGTGTCTTATTACTGTCATAGAGAGAAGCCCTAACAGTAATAATCACTATGTTTTGTCTCGTTTTAGCAGTTTGGTTTAAGTTTGGATAAGAGATAAGTTTCCGATGCAAAAATATTAACATATTAAACACCTTGATAAATCACAGATGACTGATGTTCTGTTGTTAAATACTGAGACTTTTTGACCATGTCGCCATATAAATAACAGAGATTAACCCTTAAAGACTTAAAACTATATTTATGGTGACTTCCAAGTGAATGTTTCTCTACATTTAACCTTTCCTAAGTGATTTATCACCATTTATCATAATATTATTCTCTACATTTTTGCTTTCGTCAGACAAAAATCACATAACTTTGACAGATTTCATTCACTGATCATGTAGATGTTCAGAGTGGATATTCTATCACAATAAGCAAAGTCATACCATTAACTGAACATAAAAACAAATATATCCATCCACTGTCATTGATCCAACTCCATGGGTTTTACTGGTAAATCAATGTTATGGAAGGTGACGGAGCCTCTGAACGTCCACATGGGTCATATCTGATGATGATGATGATGATGATGATGATGATGATGATGATGAAAAACTAAGAAATGGCATTTTACCGAAAATATGAACATGTACTGATAGAATTAACAGTTTAAAGTTATTGATCATTTACTTCTGTAGTTGTTTTTGGTTGCTGGTGACTGCTTAGGTCTTTGAACGTTAAACATTTATGAATTGTCCATGAAAGGTTGTTGAGCTGGTACCAAACAGGGCTAGCAATGTGACTGTTTTATTTTCCACTTGTGTTCTAAGAAGTTGTTTCAGAAAACCCTCTGCTGTCCTTGAGTGTAAGGTAGGACATTATCCAGGAGGAAGTCATATTGATTTATTGTTCCTGACACTCATCTTCAGATTTGTTTTTCTGGGTTTTCGACTTATATAAAGTTAAAATCTTTCTTCTGGTTTGTGACTGACCTATGTGATGTTGTATCTCTGTTGTATAGTACGCGAAGGGATTGCTTTGAAATTTTCCCCTGGAAGCAAATCCAGGTTTTATAATGACAACTGTTATTAAGGAGATAAGGAAATTAAAGTTGTTGTTTTTAATTCTACGGACTAAAACCCTCAAGTTGCCATAATCTATCAATCAAATAGATTTAATAATAAACTAACTTAAAAGAAAAACACACATATACTGACTAGGACTATATATTTTGTTCCACTTCAGTTGTGCTGTAGCTAAAAACTAGGGGGACAGCTGAAAGATGCCTGTTTTTTCACAATATCCTCTGTTATTTGTTAACCTTATAAAAGATAAATAAAACTAGCCACAAAATTCACATTTTTCAGAATTTAATTTTTTGGAAATTTGAAATGATCCCTTTTAACATAATCCAAACAAACATTTATGCCATATAATTCGGTGTATAATTATATTTTGTATCATATTCAATACATTGGGCTTTTTTTTTTGTTGCAAATTTTTACTCACAACTGGCAAAAATACATTTTAACAGTAGTGTTTTGAAAATACAGAATATTTCAGGTCATACATACATATATATATATATATATATATATATATATATATATATATACACAACCAAATAACAATAGTGTTTGGAACCTTTTGAAAATTACCAAAGATTTTCATATGAAACGTGTGTTAGATTATTTAACACTTGTGGCCATATTGAAAAAGGGGGAAAAAAGCCTTTCCGTCGACTGTAGTGGGAAGATTATCCACCAGGGGACAGAAAATATGTATCAGGTCATATACAATAAGTTTTAAGGAAAGTATTGATGTTGTTGATAGGATAAGAGGCTCAGAACCTGGTGTAGCAAATATGATACCAATGGGGTTAATTTGGGCTGTTGTGTCCTTCTACAGGAAAGAAATAAGCATGAGAAGAACAAAAATGTGGAGAAAAATGAATGTAACGCAATAATTATTTGTGTAAAAATTCCAAGTACAAGAAGAAAATCGTTATATGCAATGAAATAGGGTATGGATATTTGTAACCATTCCTTTATTGCAATGTGCAGAACCTCTGGACCACAGATGTCAAGCATACACCCCCCCACCCCCCCCACCCCCCCCCACCCCCCCAAAAAAAAGAGTCCAATCTGGACTATGGGATGAATTTGTGAAATGCAAAAATTATTAGTGATATTATTTATATACAGTAATTAACAGTCAGCCATTTTTATTCAGCTTCCATATTCAAACCAATTCAGTCTGAAATTATATACTATTATAATAAGTTTACAAAAAATTAAAGAAGTAAAATTACATGAAAATATTTTAAATTGACTTTCACAAGAAAAGTGAATAACCTGAGCAAATATGAACCTGAAATGTCTTCAGAAAACAACAATTTTAACAATATTATTCCTGTTACTAAATATTTTGTACATTTACAGATCCACTATGATCTGTAAGTTGTTATGTACATGTGTAAATGATAAACTAAGGCATAATTTTGTTAAAATTGCACTTATTTTTCTTAATAACTATCAGGTTTATGGCTGTTTATATTACACACATTTTTAAAGGAGCTTGTAGATGTCCAGTAAATGTTTCCATAATGTCATATACTTTTTCATTCTAAACATGCAGAAATGTTTGTAGTTGACATTATTAATAGGTCATTAATTTAGCATTTTACTGGTCTTCAGGTCATGGTGGGAGGATGTGGCTCCTGAAATAAAATGAGTTTGACACCCCTGGTCTAGACCAAAAGGTGAAATCATTTTATCTTGTGGGAACAAAATAAACAGATAGCATCTTTTGGGATATAAGAGGTTCCATAGAACTGACAGAAAACTATGACAAAGGTTTTTTCTGAGAGAGGAGTTTATGTATGGATCACCCAGCTCTGGTAAAACCTACCATGAATTCAGTGTTTTTCAAAGGTTTGCTGCAGTGTCGCTGCTCCAGTGACAACACGGACGTGACTTTATTTATTATGCAGCTGTGATTCCTTAGTTAGACAATGAACTATCAATTTCTCAGTTCTGCTTAATGTTTCTGGAACATGTGCAGACGTTTGTCTTTTATATTTGCAGTTGTGATGATTTCAAAGAGTGAAAAATAAAAGTCATGTGAACTTAAAGCTCATTGTGTCCTGTTATCTTTGGGGAACGTGGTGTTGTTACTAAAACAGGAACATAGGAGATATTGTAGTTCATAGTGATTCATATTCCTGTTTATGACCCAATACACAGAATAGCTTAGACATATATGTATTCCAATCTGCTCTATGTTCATAAACTGTTGCCCATTATGTTGCAATAAAATATTTCTACCTCATCTCATGAAATAATGTGACAATGTGATTTATTCTTGATATTTTCATATCTGAAAACAAACTTTATTACAACTTTGAGCTACTCTTTACTAAATATTCATAGCTTTACCCACAGTGTTAATGAACTGTGAACACCAAGATCATGTATATGAGTCACACACACTTCAATAATCATAAGTGCACATTAAAACATTATTTTTCTAACCATGGGAGTGTACACATAAATAACAAAACACATCACTTGTGTTTTAGACTAATTTCCATAATCAATGGAACAGTATTGTCTTACCATATTGTATTAAATTACCTTTGTCAGTGAATCTTAAATAATGCTACTATGTTAATTTCATATATTTTACTACACCAAAAAGTTAAGTCTTTCAGTCCAGGGTGCTGGACCCTCGCACATTTTGGGACCTCTCAGATATGTTATTAAATATAAAAATCTATTATTATAGTTTTTATTGATTGCGACAGTAAAAACAAGACACGAAGGAGCCGATTGGATGATTTTTCTTGAAGGACATTGGGCTAGTCCAATGCAATCCCTTGGTTCTTGGAGGCCCGCCCCTTTACGGCATTTTTCTGTGAAATTTTTCCATTTATCGCCTTTATGTCTTTCAATCTTTGGTACTCTAAAAATCGCTTCTCCTTCTCTCGGTTAGACAGATTAGCGCAACAGTAAACTGCACAAAATGTATGCATTTTCTTAACGTACAAGTCACTCTGATTCACTTCCTGACCCCCATCTGACAATCGCGCGCTAACTTTATAGCAATGTGACGTCACGTGAAACCAACCAATAAGGTGGATATGCAGCTCAGTCGGCCTGAGCTCATAACAGGTGGAAAGCAGAGTGGAAGCCACAGCAGCGAAATGACTGAAAAGCAAAAGAGTGAAGCTGAGAAAAGAAGACGCTGTTAAATGTGCAAAAAATAACAGACATGTTTGCAATTTCAAGTTCCACAAGTAGCTCGCTCTCTGGTTCGGTGAGCGATGCCGTCGTCGGTCCGTCCAAACAGCCCCTGGACTGGCAGCGAGTTATGAAGTGGAGGAGGAGGAGGAGGTGATGTGGAGGAGAGCGGGCAGGAGGAGGAGACGGAGAAAGACGTGACACAACAGGGACAGGTTAGAATTCACCTCCACACTTGTAGCATTTTTAGCTATCCACGTTTGGCGTCCCCATTTACTGCCTGAAACTATCACTACGACCAAAGTAGTTGGACTTCCTCACTTTCTCAAATCAACCACAAACGTGTATCCAATATTATTGTTGAACTTGCGCTAATATACGTTAAAAAAATCAGTTTTGTATTGAGCTGCATTGTCACAAGCATAAGCCAATGTGCCTAAAGTTTTGTTAGCTTAGTATGTGTGAGTTATGTCATCATCACCTTTTCAAATCCAACGAGTATCTTATTTACTATACTTGTGTCTTGTGCAATGCAACTATGATCTTATACATTATTACTTCTGCCAAGAGGGTTATGTTTTCGCTGGAGTTTGTCTGTTGGCAACATTACTGAAAAAGTTATGAATGGATTTTTGATGAAAGGGTCAGGATATGTTGGGAGTGTTACAAGGAACACACTCCCCAAGGAGGGTGGATGGGGGGGTCTGTGCTCCCAGAGTGCTTTTCTAGCTGCATATGCTTCCAGACATTGTATATAGGCCTTAATACTTAACTGTGGTGGACCCTCGGGTGATCAAAAGTGCCCAGGCCCTTTTCAGGTGCCAGTCCAGCCCTGTTTCAGTTTATAATTGTTTCAATAAATAAATATTTCACACAAATCATAACTGGTGAGAAATGTGTGTGTGTGTGTGTGAGAGAGAGAGAGAAACACAGAGCAAAGAACTGAACACATCCATGTCTTCTAACTTTTGCAGAAAAACTTTATTTAGCGTGCCATGCACACACGTAGGACAGTGTTGACAGAAATGTACCTCATAATTCAAGCAGAGCTAGACAAAACTATAAATAACAAAGTGATCCTAAATAGGCCAGTGTGAAAAACAACACAGAGGATCCGGGAGGTGGAAGCTTCTTATTTAAACTTATGCACCAACAGATTATTATGAACTCATTAACAGTTCACATGCTCTTTAACTTAATACAGCTGTTGTAAAACATAGTCAGGGGACTATTAGGTGGTTTCTTGTCATAATCAAGCAGGTGAAACAGTGTCTTTAGACCCTCAAATAACCCCATTACAAGGCAAAGGAAAAACTACAAATGGAATTTACAGATAATCTGTGACAATCTGTCACTTTGTCAAATCATATTAGAGGGGGAGGAGTTATTTTTATCCTCTAAAATGACTTCCTGTCAGGCCTGGAGCCCACTTCACCTGTTCAACGGTTTGGTTTTTGTTCTAATTTGATTTATAATAAACAAATGAAGCTCTTTAATTGGATGCAGTAAAGTAATGGAAAGAAGAAAAGCAGCCAAGGCACACAGACAGATGGCATCAGGGATTTACTGTGATTATGCTTTAAAAACGCCACAAAAAAACTCTGCAATCTGCAGCCACAAATACTACAGAACATTTACCAGGTGTACACTTTTCAGTTTAGGCTATGCTACACACAAACATTTCATTTTCTATTTAAAATAAGCTGTGCAGCAATACCTGAAATTTAAACTGAAAAACAAATGTGGCCCTAACAAAAAAAAAAAAAATCCACAGGAGTTCAGTGCAAATACGGTGATATGGATAAAATAATACATTTGGCAAATGGTAACCCTGCTGAAAAACTATTGGCAATATTATTAATCATTGAGAAGAAAATGGAGTAGAACAGTCTTGTTGTTCACCTTGGAGTGCTGGGTAAACATACGACTGCTACCTTCTCAGCATCATTTAGTGACCGAATATAGAGAAAGAAAATATCAGAAAAAAAGCACAAATTTACTCTGAACTTTCAGTCTTCCCAGACTACATCTAGGCTTCTGAGGCAAAACAGTGGCTAATCTCATAGACCTCACACAGAGCTACATTGTTTTGAAGAGACTGAGAATATATTAGACTGCTGAACATCAGCGTCTATTCAGATGAATGGAGGTTACTGCCTCTGAACGCCGTAGGACACTTCCCTTCCTAGCAAAACAGAAAGTGGACACGGATATTTAAAATCAGACTGTGAAAGGACTTCAAATAGTGCTTTTAAGGTTAGTTTTATCTTGGCTCTCCTTTGTAGGAGACAGTACCATTCCATAGCTTTGTTCTTTAAAAGCAGTAACTCATCTGTTTTAACACAGTGCTTTGGGTAACGGCTCACATCCCATTTACAGTCTTGTCAGGTGAGGATGCAGGTAGAACTGAGGTATTAGATCCATGTTCCCATCGTCAGTTTAAGAACATGTATGAGGGATTAAGTAGGAAAGAGTTTTTCACTGTAGCTCTAAACCTGACAGCATAGTTGTTTCTATACTGAAAACATGTGATCAAGTCCTAACAAAATGAAATATTCTGAGCTTTTGTCGACTTAATATCATGTAACAATGACATTGAATCAAGAAAATTTACAATTAGGGATGCACATCTATTTATCTTTTGGCTGAACATCTGTATGGTTCCATATGTGCCTTAATGATTGAGATCAGCTGTTGGTAAATAAGATGCTATTTCATTGCTGGCAGTGGTCGGTATTTATTGTGTCACCTCACGGGTTGTCTGATAAATCTGCCTAAATTAATTTGAGTTAATTCAAAGTATGATGAAGGCCTAAAAATCTTAACAACACTTTAGTTGAAACGAAAAGGAGAATAAATAATAGTGAAAAGAAAGCAAATAGAAAATAACATGAGTATCAGCTGAGTCGTTATTTTAAACACTTATCAGCCCAGAATTCCCTTCACAAAAGGTGCATCCCTATCAGACGACAAACCGATGGTGAAACAGCAGCATTTAATATCACAACATGTTCATTAAACCAATCAGTGCATCTACAGAAACTACTTAAATACCTCAAACTTTCTAACATTTCTGTAAACGATATAATATTAAACTTTTTGAGTGTCAGTTTCAATCATTTAAGCCAAACTAGCAGCCAACTAGTCTATTGAGGAACACCTTAGAACTAAAAATACAATCAACAATCTAGAAGTTTCTCAATCAGCAAATCAAACTGTTGAAGTCCATGATACGACGGCCGCATTTTAATCTCGATGAACGTAAAAACTTAGAAATTACTAAGATAATTGTTTTGATGCACATATGGTTTCACTGTATCCTGTGAAGTCTGCGTTTGTATAAACGGTTTAAAATGATTCCGTTGTATCATGGCCTTTATGAACACCTTTGAGTTTGGACATAAAGATCCAGTGTGCCTTTTCCTCTTCTGACTTATGATGTTGATGGTTCTGTTTCAGAGGGGTCGCTCGGTCTTTGCTCCTGTTCCATCTCTTCCTCTTCCTGAACTATCTTGTTTTCTTCCTCCTCCGCCTCCTTCTCTTCCTCCTCTTCCTCCTCCTGCTGCTGCTGCTCCTCTGATTGGTTTTCAGTGTCAGCTTCTTTCGTGTGTCCCTCTTCTTCCATATCTTTCTCATCTGTGGATAATATCATACAAAAGTAAGGTTTTTTTTAAATTATTATTTGTATTTTAATCATTATTTAATTTAACCAAGAGACAACAGGAAGAAAGGGACACGTATGAGAGAAAGAGCGAGCTTGAATAAAATACAGAAAAGTGATTTGTCGGTGAACAATTCAATCACTGATGAGGAGAAAAGCAGAATAGCAGCATTCTCTTTAAGGTTAACAGAAGTAAATATGAGTAACCTCAACAGAGGCAAGAGGAAATCAGATGCATGAGACTTTAAAGCCTCCCTCCTCCACACCTTATCAGTGACTCCCATAAAATATTAAAATAAAAAAAAAAAAATGTAAAAAAATCTGCAGAAGCCCAAAGGATCCAACAAAGCTCCAGAATAGAACGACAGGCACTCAACTGTCCCACTGCTGAGAAACAATCAAATTATATACACTATCAAACTGCAACCATATTTTCAGTACATACACTCCATTTAATTTCAGATTTTGGATAAAATTGTCAGAAACAAAATTACACTTTGTGCACAAAATATTAGACATTTGTTTGTTTGTTCAATTTAGGTCCAATTTATTTCAGACTTCAGGTTGGAGATGAGACAGATGTTGAGAAAATGTTAGGATTTATATGTCTACATAGACAAATCTCTTAGAAAGGTGGTCCAAGTATTTTGTACACTCAGTAAACACAAGATCTGGGTTTACAGTTTATAGAAATGTGTATAACATAACATATAAATGTGAAGGACAGTAACTCCATATTAAGAAATTTCCCCAAAAAATATATTTGCCAATTGTTTCTCTAGCAATTTAATTTCTGTAAATATGATTAGACATGTTTGTATTTAAAAAAAAAAAAAAAACACCTGACCCAGATCTTGTGTAAATATTTAGTAACTGGTAAACCCATTGCTGCTTTAGTAGGATTAGTAGAAAGTCATTATGGGTGGAGATTTGGCTGAGACATTATGATTAAACAATGAGGTAAAAGGATCCATTTGTGAACTAATCTAAATTAAATCAGTTTAAATAAAGCCATTTCAGACAGTGCAGTCAGAAGAGGAGGGGCAGGGGAACCTGGACTCTGCAGAGGTTGGCTCTGAGGGTTCTTTGGTCTCTGCTGGATCTGGAAACTGTGCACCACATTCCATGGAGCCGGAGCCTTGGCTAGAGGCAAGACCACACTGTTAAACCCACCAGTCATTGTTAACACTACATGAGTGTGCTCACAGCTGAGAGAGGAAATGGGATCAGAATCAAGTCTGCTGGTTATTCCTGCTGTCATCATGTCAACTCTTCAACTAGATTTTTTTTTTTTTTTTAAATATAATGCTTGGTTTCCCTGTTCTGCCTGTGCATATGATTCTATAACATTGTATTTTTTTCTAATAGTCAGTAAGTAGTAATCGAAAACCAGTTCCTTTAGAACATCTTAGTGTAAGCCTGTTGTTTATGACTCATTGAACTAAACATATTGGAATGACCAGGGATCTCACTGGCCCCTGCTGAGTCATCACTAAAAACAAAAGAAAATATAATTGAGACAGAAAAATTCGATAAACATACATTTTACATACATTTGCAACTATAAATATTTTCAATGAGTAGCTGAAAATTGTAACCCATCTGTACCAACTACCCATACTGCTGAGGTCATTGTTTCATAGGAGCAGACACTGACCACATTTACATGTACACAATTATTTAGAATGTGACAATATTATACATTTGTCATGGAAACAGCATATCTAGCTTGGAAATGACAAATTAGGCTTTTACTCGGGATGAAGTATTTTCCAAATTAGACATAAGGTTAAGTCTAACTGTTATTATTAATGTAGAGAAAGCACTGACATAAACGACATGTGGGACCAAACCCATTGGGATGTGCAGATATTACAATATAATAAAATATTCTGTCTTTATGAGGATTCTTTGGACATGAGTGTGAGCTGGAGTAAAGACAAAGATCCTCTATGGTAGAGAAGGATGCTCTATATAAAAAAAAAAGTTAATTTCTGGCCAGAAGGCAAATATCACAAAGCTGACTTTTTCCAGAGTGGGTTTAATGGAAGACAAGAGGGAGGCTGACTTCACTGTGGAACATCAAATGTAACACTGAGAGACACCATTTCTATTTTTAAACAGGAATATTGCAGTTTGTCTTATTTAAAAGGTCAAGAAGTGGAATATGTTGTACATGTAAATGTAGTCAATGAGCCACTACAACAGTGGCAGAATACATAAAACAGTCTCCAAATTTCAAGAGTTCAGTTAGTGATTGGATTATTTTGTACAGACAAAAGCAAAAGGAAACATTCCGCATGACCTCTGGGTTCTGTCATGTGCAACAGGGTAACGAGGTTCAACTTTTTTAGAGATCATGAATGATGATGGTAAAACATCCCCCATTCAAATGTTAAACTGAATGAACAAGACGGTAATACTTTAAGGTTGTGTTGTTACTGTACCTCAGCTGGCTGCTTGTTCACTGATGACTAGAATAAGTTAAAATTCTGTATATTTGAAGATGGGAAAAGCCAAAAAATGTGATTAGGTGAAGCACTAAAAAGCATCTGTTGTCAGTCGTTAGGACACGGAGCAAGATACGTTTGTTGTTTTTTTTTTACAGGAAACTTTGCTGATTGTGTGCGTGTCTGTTAGAAGTGTAGACAATATGTTCCAAATCATGACATTGGGACATGCTTAAGCCTTCTGGGCCTGAGCCTCAAAGTCTGTGAGTGTAGACATTAAGATGAGACCTTATTGGGTCTTAATAATACATGCTCATTTTCCTCCAGTACCTCCAGAAGCAGGAGCACTCTCATCAGTGTCAGTCCCAGACCGTGGTGAAGGTCCAGGTGACGGAGACTCTGTTCGTAGTCTTCTCTCATAGCTGAACTCTGGGAGTCTGGGAGCTTGAGGGCGGGTCTTCCTGGCCGGGTTCATGAAGTAGCAATATGCACAACGAAACGCTGAATACAAGGGAACAGGGAAAACAGGGTGACAGGGAAAACGATAGACTGAGAACTATGAGGACAAACAATTAAGATTCCACTTGGGAATAATTAAAATTGCATTAAATTAACTTTGTGAAGGTTTAAAGGTGTCATTCCATCATTATTTAATTAACATTACTATGTTCTCCATTGTTATTGAATACATTGTGTGTTGGTTCTATTTAAAAAAAAAAAAAAAAGTCCAGATTGCTTTATTTCAAGCGGTTTTTGCACGGTAGAAAAATAACTTGAGGTGGAACAACAGAGTTTACCGGTACTTCCAAATGCATGTCCATGACGCGGCATCATGATGATGAGGCATCTGATTGGCTAAGAATGCGTGAAGGAACACTCCCCCCTCCCCTCTAGCTCTGTGTGTGTTTACCATCCAGCTAGGTTTCATGCCGTCACTTGTTTTGAAAACGTGCAGGGGGAACAAACGGAGAGCACATGAGTGAGTTTGCTCCAACATTTTTTTCAAGTTTGTGCATCAGCCACTGTGGCGCCGTCTTCTCTTGTAGATGCTAATGCTACTTCAGTTTCGCTGCAATGAGAAATGGGCTTAACCCCACGTGGGTGACGCCAGTGTCCTTGTGACGTGTAGTGGACAAGGCTTTTTCTGAGTAGCTTGTTCCTCTGTGTTTTCTCTGAATGGGAAATACAACCAGTGGAGGGAACACACCATGCAGCAAACACTACCAAATGTGTTGGTAACTCGGGGTGACCCATCAGATTCCAAAAGGAGCGTGGAAAAGTGTTCAGCAGAATGACACCTTTAAAGACCTACAGTGTTCTTTCTTACCTAGATATTCAAACTCTTCTTTCAGAGCCATGCCATTATGAGAAAAACACTGTTGGCAGATAAGTGCATATCTGATGGACAGATGAGAAAGGGAGAGAGAATGTGGTCAAATATTCAGTAAAGTTCAATGCTTTCAGGTAGCTTTTAACTAAGTGGTGTTAATTTGCCAGATGCCTTCAGACAGTTTTGTTTCCCACAGAACCTATGATAAGCACAGATATGAAGCTTTTACATTTAGATGTAAATACGGGTGGACAGGTTCAGTCAACAACAAAAGGGTTATAGTTTTGGAGCCAGTTGTAGACAATGAATTTTGCTGTAGATGGAACACAGCCTCAATCTGCAAAGCAAAGTCATATCCTGATGAAGCCAGGAGCAAATGTGGTGTTTTATCTTGTTAATTTAAACCTACCTAAAAAAAATAACCTGTATACATCAAGTGTATGTTACATTTAGAATATTATCATTGAGGCTAATAAATAAGTATATGAGTGGTTTTACCTGTTCTGTGGTCCATCCCCTACCAGGTACTCAATGACTCGGTCCATAGCTCCTCTGTCTTTGGGGAGAATGGGTCTTGCTAATGGAGGACCTGGAGGATGCATGCCTATAAAAAAAACCAAAAGATAATAAGTATTCAGAGAATGCCTAATCTCGCCCCTATTTTGTGCCAATCTCAAATTTCTACGACAACCCATTCTTGAATTGGATCCAATAATGTGATTTTGAGCTTTCTACTAAATATGACCTTGACCTTTTGCAATATTTGCTCATTTTGTTATATGTATATATGTGTCTGTAATATTATAATATATCCAGTATTGATTAAGTTATAGCATGATATGGCTGTGCTTGACACACACAGTGTTACAGAAGTTAATTTTGTGACATGTCACCTTTGACCTCCAGAGATCTCAAAAAGTATTAGTCGTAGGTGATGACACCAATTATGAGAATTGTAGAAATCTTTATTCCACATCGTTTGGTACCAATGTGACCCTCTGTTGAGTTATAACCAATAATGTGATTTTGACCTTTTAGTTAATTGTGACCTTTACCTTTGACCTTTACTCAAATGGATCATTGCATCTGATGCGCATTAGCCTTATGTAAATGCCCAAGTAATTTCATGGTGATATCTCGAGTATTCATTGCATTATAGCATGATGTGTCTGTGCACACACACCTACAGACAGATACACAAAGTGATTACAATAATCTCTCCCAACCAATATTGGGCGACATTAACAATGTGAGATAATACATAAACGAATACACACTGAGATTTGAGATGTCCTTTATAAAACCTTAAACTGTATCAGCCTTGAACCAAACTTGTTCTGTAAAGCGTGTCAACGTACCTACTCCTGGTATAGGGGAGGTGGGAGTCCTGTGAACCGAGGCAGACAGTGCAGCTCTCTCTGGAGGTCCTCCTGGAGCTGAGAGAGGGACAGGTTCTGTAGGGAGAGCAGTTTGGAATAGAGAAATAACAATATCTAAAACAACTAAGTCAAAGGTAACTGGACTGAACTGAAGTCTAGTTGCTTTTGACTTAGTTCTTTAACTTTAAGGCCGAGAACTGCCTTCTAACAAACTGAGTCCAGCTAACGGGGTGTCCCAGTCAACTTACGTGTTGTACAATTTAGACGATGGAGGAACAAAGAGCAAAGCTTTAAGCGCTCCTTACCCATAGGTGTGGCCCCTGGACCTAGTGGAGGCCGAACTCCAGGTGGGGGAGTCATTGGCATGGGAGTTGGGGTTCCCATTGGCATGGGCCTCATTGGCACCCCCCTCTGCCGAATGTCTGAGGAGACAAAGTCAAATGTTTTTAAATTTACCACAGGTTTTCAGTTAAGACGGTTTGACCCCCCCCCCCCCCCCCCCCCCCCCCAATCTTTTCTTCTTTTTCTAGTTCTGGCTGTATCACACATTTTAACAAACTCTAAATATAATATTTTAGTTGTTTTTAGTGTGTTGATGTGTATTGTACCTTGTCCTGGTCGAGGAGTCAGAGGACGCACCGGAGTCGCCTCAAGCTCCTGCAACGAAACGGCAAATAAACACATCAAAAGGCAAAGAAAAAAAAGACATACAAACATAAAAAAAACTAAAGTAGTAAATAGATGGAACTGACAACTTGAAAAGAAAACATACTGCTTTTTTCTTAGCTTCGGGATCAAAACGCTCTAGGATGAGTTTGGCATTTTTGTATGTCTCTGTTTCCATCACTTCTTCAAGCTGGAAACATAAAAGAAAACTTTGTTGGACTAAATCACACAAGAAAACACATTCAGATAAAAAAAGTCATAATCACAAACCCCATGACAGAATGTATTAAAAGTAAAAACAGTCAAAGGTCCAAAATCTAAGATGGAATACTTACAATCTTTTTTTTTGAAGCCTTTAAGTCCTCCAGTTTATCACCTATAAGAGCAAAAGAAAAATAAACATGTATCCCATCTTCACATTACAGTTTATAGGCAGTGTAGCTGTCTCCATTTTTAATTTACAATAAGCAAACTGCAGACAGTGTATAGAATAAATGTTTTAAAAACATGAAAACGTAAGCAGAGCTAACAATAATAAGCACTTTTCTATGAACATGTACTCAAAACACCTACAGTACATTCTTTTGGTGCTAAACTTCATATGTCACCCTTCCGACCACCACCGAACATTCATAAGCTACTGTGACAGAACAGGAATCGATCTGCTCTTCCTCCCGAGTACCCACAGATGCCCCAAGGGAACTTACGATACTTTCCCCCTCCTCACTATTACCTAAGGATTACTTTTGAGTATTAACATTGAATCTTTTTAAAAGCTTTCCAAAAATGTGCATATATATATATTTTTTTTTTTTGTTTGTTGTTTTTTTTTTTGTTTTTAAGGCTTAAACTCAAAGGTTCTCAGAAATGTTTATTTTAAACAATCCTACATTTTAAATACAGCCATTATCAAACTGTACACTGCACTTCTCCTAGTTGTAAAGAACACGTGTGTCTGATTCAAAAATAATCTCAGATGGACAGAGTTCCTTGTATATCTAGATACATATAATATAAATAAACATACAAACAGGTAAGTGTAGATATAACACTATTACTGAATGGTCATGTAAGCCCCTCCCAACTGTACCTTATTTGGTAATATTATATTTAATTGTAATTTTATTCTACTTCATTTTGTGAGATGTAAAATAAAGACAACATTACATTAGCATTATGTATCAGCTACCAGCTGCCGTGCACTCCAACAATGCAAACACCCATACCATTTTACAAACCAATTAAATTACTACTGCTGAAAAAATCTAATGTAAATCAAATGAATGTATATACACACTAATAAATATTATGCAGTTGCATCTAATTTTAATTGACCTATAAAAATGCATAGTCAGAGTATCATAAATAAAATCCAGTGTATTTATAGTATGAAAGGTAGACAAGAGACAAGACTACTTACCGTTTCTTTCGGTGCGTTTGGAAAAAAGGTAAATCAACAACTTCCTGATGAACCACACTCTGGTGAAGAAAAGGAAATAATGTAGATCTTCAAGTCAAGTAGATGTTTATCTTAGCTAAGAGTATAACTCATCAGCTTAGACACTCACAAATGACATTTCTGAACTGTTCAAGTGTAGCAGAAACATAGACACTTACAGTATGGGATATACAAAGAAAGGCAGGGCCATGATTAACCTCTGCAACCATTGTTCAGGCAGGTAGAGACAGTAGACGATCAGAGACGTCAGCAGGTAAAGGACTGATGAGTAAAAGAGCAATCTGCCCACCCATAACTGCAGACAGAAATGAGCACACTGAGGTAAGAAAAACTGTAGGTTCAAAAACAGCTCTGCGTGTCTTCATCATTTTATCAACTTTTATCACCTTCTGCAGACGCTGGTTTTTAGTTCTAAACTCCTCCAACTCTTTAATGTCCTGCAAGGAAAACATAGATGTTAAAGGTTTTTATACAAAATCTTAATCAATTATGTTCAGAGTTCACCATTTCAGTTTTGAGGGAATTTTCTTTGTTTTGTCCAGTTACCTCAATGATTATGAATGACTGATTTGGATACATACTCTTTCATGTCTGTGTAGGTTATTATAATCAATTTTAGAACAAAAAAAATATGCAGGGTAAAACATGGAATATCTGTCTCTTGTTCATTTCTGATGATGACTTATCTGAATACTGAATATGGACTGTCTCCACTCATTGTCCGGGTTCTCATTGGGAATTTTGTACAGCGTAACTTTAACCAGGACGGCCCAACACCATGCACATGCACAGTAGCCTCCATTAAATCTTGCGAGTGGCCGACCCAGATGTCGGCCAATCAGCATCACGCAGATGCTCTTAATGCTTGTGATTTCGGTCACTATTCACTAGGGCTGTGAATCTTTCACTCAAAAGATCTGATTCAAATTTCAATTCACAGACTAAGAGCCAATTCAGGGCAATTCATAAAAATTTGTAAATGATTCGATGCGATCCAAACTGAACCAATTCTTATTACACAATTATTGTGTAACAAGAAAACCATAGGCACATGTGATAAGTACATTAAATAAATAAGTTAGAAATACACTAATACACATTTACATAAAAAAAAGATATGTTAGAATACATACCTTGTCCAGGTTTTCCAGCTGCTCTACTGTTGTTGGCTTTGTCTGAAAACCAGAATCATACATTTGTTCAATCAGATCACCGCTGATGTAATAAAAACAAAATTTAGAAACAACTGTAACTTTGTTGCTCGGTTTATGTTCATTAGACTTCTGCAGTACACGTCCAAATATAATAATTGACTTAATCTGGCTTCAAAACAGGGTTTAGTGCGTGCGTGCGTGTATGTGTAAACTACAGGAATGCCAGAATGTGAAACATTCAAACAATGCACTGAACACCTGCTGTAAGTTTGTGTTCAGAGAGAATAATCAGCTTTTCTAAAATTTTAATGATTCCTAACATTTAATCTCTATGAAAACTGTATTTGTGAATTCTTCCTCTTCCTCTCTAAGCACGCAACTTTGACAGCTTGTTGAATTTTATTGTTGTTTTCATGTCCAGTTCTTTTTCATTTTTATTAAACCCACTACTCCCACTCCACTTACCCTCCATCTCGATATCATAGCCCCCATGTCTGTTAATTATTGGTCTTCTCTTTGACTCCTCTGTTTGCTATGGAATGAAAAATGACAGTAAATATACTATATATCAGTGGTTCTTCTGTCATGTGCCTCTTTGGAATCCAAAAAATCTCCAGCCCCCCCCAACCCCAACAACACTGAAAGAAAACATTTAAACATGCCTTTGCACCCCCACCATGCAGTTTGAGGAACACTCCATATATGCAAATGAAGCACATTGTGTAACGTGAAATATTAAGAAGACAAAAAAACATTACTTTTGTAAACCTTGTCAGAACATGTTTAACATCATTGCAGGATTAAGTCAGCTGCCTAGAGAACTGCTGGGGACAATGTTTAACTGCAATTGTGGATTTGCTGAGAAATCCTTATTATAGTTATTATGCAACAAATAGTATACAGATTTGTTTGCCCCCATTGTGTAGCCATGTGCGTAATGCTATATTGGGAGGAAGGCAATTCTTAAAAATAAATACTATCCCACAATGAACATACTATGGTTTATTATTAGTGCAGAAATGCCCAGGTTACAACAAGTGTAGGGTTGAATGTCAGACTTGAGTCTTTAATGGCACTATCACTATGGTAGTATGGTACTATAATGTATAAAATAATACCTTGACATTTGCTACTACCAGCCAATCATTAAGTACTATATCATTCGTGCTTTTCTATGTTTTACTGACCATAATGTGCTACCATTCAACTAATATTATAAAAACAAACATTTGTACAATAAACTGTAAAATTACTCATTTCTTTTTTGTTGAAATCGTATCTGGAACCAGCACATTAACAAACAACATTCACCCCTCAACAGGAGACATCGTACTTGATTAAAATCTGGAGCACCATCAATACAAGTCAACATGACTCAGTATTTTCCCCTTAAGAATCTGTATGGCTTAAATATTAGTAAAGTAAATAAAGTCTTTTATCACTGCTTTCAAATCGTCACCCTGATCAGTGGAGGATAACAAATAGATGTTACAATGAAAGTGTCAACCAGGACCCAGCCCACTGAACAGAACCGGCACAAATATTAGTGTTGCTACTAAGGTTTGAGTGGGAACTAGATGTTTTCAAGAAGGTCTGTGCCTGGCTTCTCAAGTTTATCAAGCAAATTAGTCGATTTCTCGGTCATGACTGCTCTGCTATCACATGAGACCTAAACAGAGTAATATAATTTCACGTCAGCTAATAGGGCTAACATTAGCTGTTTGAACCAAAGTGGACACGCGTCACAGCTAACACGCTACCTTAACGTTCTATAGCCGGTGCTATAAAACACAGTTATTCAACTCGTCAGATCTTACCCTTCGGTACAAATAATAAAAAAGAAACATAACTTTTGTGCTTGTCAGTTTACTGCTTTACCACGCTAGCTACTGCAACAATAACATACTGGCGCCGACACACTCCCCTAGCAAGTAGCAAATTATTAGTCTTTAAGTAAGAAACCGCTCAGTTAAATAACTACTTACATAAGGTGGCGTTTCCTTAGTCTTTCATTTAGTCAGGTTAGAGTTTGTGGAGAAACGAGCAGACAGCACACTTCAGCCTTTGTGACTTGTATTGACATCTCAACTGCTAAACGAGAGTTGGCGCGGCGTGGGTACGTAACGGAAAAGAGACTGGATTGTTTCCCAGAGTCCTTTGCGTTGTAGTCTTTCTTTGTTCTATCTATGCAGTTGACGTTCGAGTTGTGCTAGCTGCAGAACATAAGGGTGGAGCTGTTCCAGTATCGGCTCCACCCACTAACAACCAGCCACGCCCACCATTAAGAAACCACGAGAGTCAAAACTACCCAAGATAAGCGAACTTCAAACCGAAGACAAATAAAATGTAACTTCATTGTCATGGCTGTAAGTAACCTATCGTAACATGAACGTAATAACGGCGATATTAAGTATTTAAAATTATTTCCAGTGTATATATCATATCGATATAATCATTAAGTTATTTTTCAAATATGTATCATGCATTACGTACGGTACATTACGTAGTAAACATGATGCTAACGTAGCTAGCATAGAAGTTACTTCCCTACAAATCGGTGTAGTTGAAAAGCTCTACAAAATGGGCAAAATTTATGGCAATTTTATGTGGTCAGTGTGTGTGTGTTATGATAAACCATCGTGACTTTTTACGTTTTAGACAAAGGTGCGCGTGTGTGTTTGACCTGCACAGATCCACTGTCTGCGAAGGGATGCACAGTCTGCTGCAGTAGCTATCACTGCACCTTCTGTAAAGTGCGATGTGATTTTTTTTTTCATAAATTGAAATACCACATAGACAATCATATCAGCATTGATGAAGGCATATATGATGTATTTCCGTTTTATCAAATTACTTCTGTTTATGTGGATATTTGCCCATTTCCCACACAACGATGTTTGAAATTGGGTGAACCTTTTGTTGTTTACATGTCAAATACATTTTATTAATGGGGGGCCTTTCTAAACACCCAAGGAAAGAACAGATGGGTTTTGAGGTGAGATTTAAAAGTAGTAAATCTAAATATTGTGTTGGGTGAGAGGGAGGGAATTCCAGAGATTGGTGCAATCTGTTAAGACATTGGATGAAATGTCACTGAACACAGTTGATCAAATCTTTTTTTCTTTTTTTAAATATATATTTTGTCATTGTTAAATGCAACCTGGGCTGCAAAGAAACAGCATATTTTCATTGTTATTGTTCATCAACAGTATACTCCAGCTATTATTAGACATTTATGTCAATGTAAAGAGTGGTTACCGCCACCATCCCTATTCCCAGCAGCTCAGCTCAGGCAGCTCCTCCACCATCACCTGTACCAGCAGCTCCTCCACCATCACCTCTACTGGCAACTCTTACACAATCACCTCTACCAGAAGCTCCTCCTCCATTCACCACTGCCGGCAGCACTGTTGTCATCATCAAAATGATTTTGTGTCTGCAAGTAAGCGATAATGACCTGCAGCTACTGTGTCATTAAAATAAAGAAATCACAAGCCAACATTAACACACATTTTAGAGACAACAAACTGCCATCTCAGTATTGATGCCAGAAATGGCACAATTGCTGCCAATAAAACGTTTTTCAAGGCATGTTCACTAGTACATAATATTATTATGATAGGTTACTTACAGCCATGACATGGAAGTTCAATTTTATTTGTCTTTAGGTTAGAAGTTCGCTGGGTAGTTTTGCCTCTCGCTTCTTCTGAACTGGCAGGTGTGGCTGTTTCTGGTGGCGGGTGGTACTGATACTGGAGCAGCCCCTCCCTTATGTTCTACAGTGAGCACATTCACAATTTTCCAACCTCTTCGTTTCATAAAATGGATAAACAACCACAAAAACCAATTTCTGCATACGAATTTGTACAAATGTTACTGATTTTTCTTACGCTCACATTACATCACTGTAAATAGGCTTTAATTAACAGGGTAGGGGGTTTTCAAATAGTGGGGTGGGCCTTCCCTGGGGGACACAAAATGACTTCAGTGGAGGTTCGACATGAGAAAAAATAAACCTGAATAGAAAAGAAAAATGTGTAAACGTGGTTAGCTAACAACAGAATACACCAAAATCATACCTCAAGTGAGAAAGGGCACAGAGTCTGGGGTGAGCAACAAAAGGGTAAAGTTTGTCTTTTCATAGATTGGTTCTGACGATGTTCCTCCCCACAGTGTAACAAAGTTTTTTTTATGGGGGAGGCTTAGTCCCGCCCTTCTACTTCCGGTCCATGGGTGCTTGGGTTGAAAATTTTTGAATGCTTGTGAATTGAGCGAGTCAAGCTAAATTCTGATTCTGTTTGACAAGAGTTCTGAAATTCACATATGATAACAGTTAATAAGAAATACCTGATGTTGCATAGACTGTTTTTAATGGGAAACAAACATGAACGCCCAAATGAATCAGGCATAGTTTAACAGAATCAGTTGAAACATACATCAATAATTATCATTTATTATGAGGTACAACATGTGTGTGTGATTCAGGGCACATGACAAACCAGATACCATGTTAGCATTTAATTTCCCATTGGATACCATTCATTAATTTTTCAATCTCCTAACAGGACATCTTGTTAAGGTAGTTATTGTAAATGTATTTTCTTCTGTGTTAAATGAGGTAGAATTATTTCTGCTCCAGCCAAACAGTAAAAAGTGCAAAACTGAAGTCAGACAAAAGTAACACAGACTCACATTTCTGTGATGGCTTTTGTATTATGGCAAATGCTCACAAGAGGGCGCTAGGAACCTCTTTAAGAGAAAGACTGAATACTAAAACCAACATTCAGGTCGGTGTTAAAGGCGTTGTGCTACAGATGCACTAACACTTAACATGTAAGAAGTATAATGGATAAAGTCACATGATAACTAATCATATAGAACTGCAATATATAAAGCATATGTAACAGTTTAATCATATATATATATATATATATATATATATATATATATATATATATATATATATATATATATATATATATATATAATTGTTTTTCAATTTAATTTATAATTCCTGGACACATTTCATTCTCAAGGGTTTGCCATATAACACAAGATGCTGTTTTAATGTCTGAATCTCTTCTCATGTGAACACTGAGTGGCTTTCACCCTCATATGTGAGGCTACTGTCTATACCACGATGTGATTAAATAACACATCGCAGTTCACTGTGGTGTGAGGCCATTGAATCTAACAAATATTTAGCAGTGCACTCTCAATTCCCAGCTAAAGTGTTTTAGATTACCCCGCTGTGTGCAGAGATTTGGCCTGCAGTTTATCAAGAGTTATGGCCCTAATAAAACTCATCTGTTTGTCTGTCTGTCGCACACACACACACACACACACACACACACACACACACACACTGGTTTTGAATGTCTCCTGAGGACATCATCGCTTGTAAGTAAATGGGTGTGAGCGTAAACATCTTTTTTTCTTTTTGATAAAAACGTTTTTTAAAAAAAAAAAAAACAACGAAAATCTATAATATATTACTATTTCTAACATATGCTATACATATATTACAAAAAGTTAAATGCATTAATAATTAAATAATTAAAAATAATTAAATAAAATAATAATAAAAAAAAATAATTAATTAAATAATAAAATAATAATTAAAAAATAATTATTAAAGCAATTTAATAATTAAAAAGCAATTAAAAAATAATTAAAAAGCAATTTTGCACATTTTTCTCTATTCTTTATGAGGACTTCCGGGAAAAAAGTATTTATAGAGCCACATAATTTGCATACATTTGCGTACTTGACATATTTATCTTTTACTAGTGGGGACCTACATTTATATTTAACCCTAGTGAGGACCTGAATTAGAGGCGTGACTGTGTAAACAGATCAATGTCCCCATAAAGATGGAAATACAAACACACACACGCGTGCGCAGCTGATAAATCTATAAAATATTATATCGTGATGTTGATGTTATTTCTGTTTCATTAACCTGTAAACAAAAAAAACTGTCTCGCTGTTGATGGAAGTGAACCGTGGGTTTAAAGTTTTCAAAATAAATACAAAGAATAAACTGAACATTTCTCACAGATGCCAAACCGTGAACATGACATGTTTAAAATAAATCATTTTTACTTTTAAGTGATTACAGAAAGTGGTTTCAGAGGAAAAAAAATATTAGTCATTTAGTAAAGTGTTTTCTTTGAAGGAGAAATACTTTGAAAATGTGATCAGTGAACCTCTCACCCCGGGACATATTTGTTAATTATTTCATCGCGGATTTCTTATTGTTAATTGTTTTGTGCGTGTCATGCGCGTTTAATGTTGATTTATACTTGTGTTATTTATTATTTGTTCCTCTTTTCTAAATTTACTTTAATTGCATGAGTCAAGAAAATATATTTTTAAAAAAAAACACAGACAAAAACCCCTCTAAGGCCTCCGTCCTCATCCATGTTAAAGTAGATGGAGGACCTTCACCATTTGTTTTCTCAGTCTGTATTGTTTTAACATTTCGAGTGGACCAGTGTTTATAGCCACTTAATGATCCTGGAGGGTGTCAGAGCATTTATTGGACTTGGCAGTCAGTGTGTGTCTGTGGGGGGAAAGGACACCTGCTGTCTTTGGACACATGTCCATGTCCACTCCCAGCACTGTTGGTTCAACCCGTTCAGTCTTTAAATCCAGGATCTGTATCCAGGTAGGCACGTTTTTTGTGGTAAATTATAATGTTAAATACAATGGGTTAGTACAATAGGTCTGAATATGAATAAGAGTTTGCTGTAATGATTGTAGTTATTATATTTTTTCTCTCATTTGCTGCATAATATTCAGTGTGGAGTTAAACATCCTGCATTTACCAATAATATATATTTTTTTAATTTAATAAGAGGAAAATAATTTTGCAGTCCTTTAACCTGAGGTCTAATCAATAACTTCTGTTCGTTTCATTCTGACATTTAAACCTCATGTTTAATTTATTTGGCTTTAACTAAAGGTGCTGAACATATATATACACTGTAGATTTTGCAGTGTTAATTTGGAGACAATGGGACCAAATACACTCTAGAAGAAGTTAAATAAACTCTCTAAGTGTTGATTTAACACTGCAAAATTTACTGTGTATATATACAAAAGGCTTAAAAAAAACACTAAAACAGAGAGACATCAAATAGGATGTAAAGTTCACCCGGAAACAAGAGGGTTTCTCTTCAGTGTTAAACATTCTGCTAATAACAGTGGGTTTGTAATAGTCTATATCTGCCATGTGTAGAATCACCAACAGGATTACATAACACATTCCAGTCATTTTAATCAGATGCCCTCAGACATCAGATCAAAGAATTCCTTTATACGGTAGACTGGGTATGATTATAGCATAAGTTAGAACATCCACCAATGATCATCATGTTTTTCATTTCAGTATCAACCCAGTTTGTCCCTTATTCTCAAGACTATGTATTTATTCTAATGTGAAATGATGGTTCTTATTTAGATTAAATTCTAATTTCTTGTGATTCCCTGTTAATTTTAACTCGCTAATAAAGCTATACCATAACAGAAAGTGGCTGAAACACATTATTAAAAAGTAGCACAACCCCCAATTTACATACAACTACCTTCTCCACTTTATTAATTTTAACTAATGCTAATAGAAATACATTTACTGACCTTGTTTAGAGATATTTTTTAATGTAAGGCTGAAGAATGATGGCATTGTTATGTTATGTTTTATGTTATTTTATATTAATTTGCTGTTCTCTGACGTGGTACAACAAAACATTAGGAATAGATTATTGTGGATTCTGCTCAGATGCTTCAGGCTAGAAATCACACATGATTTCTGCATATCACAGAAAAATCACACCATGTTTTTTTTAAGCTTTTTTTCTTGGAAAATGGATTGCCAAAGCTTGGATTCCACATTTAAATCATGACTCATACTGCAGATTGATTTTCCTGCATATCATTCTGCTCTAGTTCTTCGATTGTAAATAAGCCTCTGTTTGAGGTACACCACACGACTCTGTTTTTTTTTTTTTTTTTTACTTCTTTTACCCAACATTTAATAGTTTCTCCCTATATACCCAATAATGACAGCATAAATTGGGGTTAACAGAGACTCTAATTATCTGCTGCCATGTGCCAATATGTTGAACACACTTCTAGTCTGGTAAAGTAATAATAACTCTTCATATAGAACTCAAACATTTTTCACAATTGAGACTTAATACTGAAATATCACTCTTAAACTTGTATTAAACTATGTCATACAGTATGAGAGTTTCTTACAACTGAAATATTCACCTGTATTTGAGTTACTCTGCATCTTTATCCACTAGCATCGTCCCTCAAGTATCTGAGTAATATGATACAAGTCACAGAAATGAGAAGGAAGCCAGATATACTTACTTCTACTTGTACTTCACTATACTTCAATATGATCTATTATGTCTTACCTATCATCCTGTATTATATATTATATTGTTCTTGTTGCCAAATCCAATGGGGAAACCATTACCTGGGGGGAAGGTACCAATGTAAAAAGTGTTAGAATTATACTTTGTGTACGCTTTATGTCATTGATCGATTTCCATCTTCCTGTTATAGCTACATCCCACAGGTGAAAAAAAGCCTTTTGCAATTTACTTCTACGTCCTACTTCACTCAGATTCAATAATAATAAAATGTCTGTAACTTAACTCACAAAAGAAGTTCACTCTGCCCCTGAGACAAATGCACAAAGTAAATATTTATAGTCACTATCTGGTATAACCACAGTCCTCTAGAACCTGTGTCTGCGATTGGTCGGAGAAAATATGTGTAAAACCAGAACACTGGGAAACATTGCCCAATTATACCCCCCCCCCTTGTCACGTTCAAAAGGCTCCATCATCATTTCAGCCGCCACCGCCTGTGGCTCAGCAATGCAGAGCAGCTGCAACATCATCAGGCACCTGCAGGCTTTCACTGTGCAGGCCAAGTATTCCTAACATGGCATTTACTCATTATAACAGTGGTTTATGGATGTAATTAACACAATACATACAGGTGGCACAATTTGCTGAAAATAATATGCTTAAGGCTATTAATTTTCTACATATATATATATATATAGCAAATATATGTATCACAACACATTTATTAAGTAAATGTGTGGAATGCTAAGTATTGTTGTATCAAATGACAAATAAAATATAGAGAAATTTGGGAAAAGTACAACATTGAAGCGATCATTAAAGGGGTTTTTGTGCTGTTTTTATGTGATTACGTAATGACAGTGTTTTTATATGTGACTGCACCATCAGCCATAACTGAAATATTATGTGTGACAGTCATCATCGACCACAGCAACCGTCATATTTAAAAAGCATCAGGCAGATGGAAGCATGTGTCAGGATTTGCAACATTATATGGTCTATAGATATGACAAAGATCTGAAGGAAAACCCAGCCTTTGGTGTTATGTGTGACATTTCCTTGGAGCAACATGCTGATGATGTGTTTACAGATGTCCTCAGGATCAGTGGATGTGAATAGACACAAGAGAAGTCTTTTGATTAGACACAAATATTTATTGAACTATGAATAAGGAAACCCCCTTACACTACAAGGGGTTGTTTCTTAAAGGGCTGTTACATATAAATAACCATGTAATCTGATGAATATTGTAGCCTTTACTGTGGTAGATTATTTATATCTTCGATCGCTCTGCTCACAGCTGCTGTAACAGTAAGAAAAAATTCCCTTTATTTGTGTCCAGAAAAGTCAACAATTCCTGTGACTGACAAATGCTAGTTTTTTTTAAGACAGTTGATATATCTATATAAAAAAACCCACTTGAATATCATATTAATTGTAACATTCACGATTATTATGTGATGAAAAATGTAAAAAATTAAAGGAAAAAAAACTGCAAAACTTAAGTGTTAAACGAAATAAACAACGTTAGTAAAATGCTAAAATCAGCCATTAAAAACCAAAGCTACTACAAACGTCCTGAATCTGACAGATCACACATTTGAGGCATAAATAAACATAGACTACATGTCTGTGAACTGACAACAAATCACTTCATGTCACTAAACAGTTCCGTTCAACTGTTACAAAAAGACCTTCTGGCCACTGGTCATGAGCTTCTAACATAACTTAAAAATGATAGAAAATGCATCTTAATTCATATCCTCATGTCAGGCTTGTTTGTACGTTTTTTCTCTGAAACTGTAACGAAATTTGCCTTAGAGTCTTGTGACCTGACATGAAAGAAATGCTGTTTTCCTTTACATTGATCTACTATTCATACATACACACATACATACATACATACATACATACATACACACATACACACATACATACATACATACATACATACATATAGGCTATATATATATATATATATATATATATATATATATATATATATATATATATATATATATATATATATATATATATATATATATATATATATATATATATATATATATATATATATATATATATAATGACCACAGATGTGGGTTAGTTTAAAGCATTTTGACTCTGCATGTCATTAAAGCATAAATTAGTTGATCCTACTTTGATGTATGAGTGTGTGTGTGTGTGTGTGTGTGTGTGTGTGTGTGTGTGTGTGTGTGTGTGTGTGTGTGTGTTTCTTTAGGGCAGGCCATGCGTGGTTTTCTAAAAACACGCAGCTCAGCCTGAATGGTTTAGATCAAGTTTGAAGAGGCTCAAGGTCAGCAACTTTGTTTTCTTCACTTCCCTTTTCCAGAGGAACACTGAGAGGTGAATTTATTGTGCTGTTTCGGAGGTAATCTAATTTGGTGACTATGCTCCTTATTTTAACTTTTAATGCAGTTTTTTGCAGCCTGTTTTGGGCCTTTTTACGGCGCACCATGTGGATGTAAAGACACAGACATTCACCTCAATTTATGACAATTTATAGACTTTGCTCCAGCCTGCCTTTTTTGCTCAGATCCTTCCATTACTTCTACTGACTGATGTACCTACCGAGCTGTTACAACTTCCCGTCAAAGTCTGACTTTGGCACCATCACGCCATCACCGACCTTACTGGACCACAGCAACCTCTCAGGTAGAAGGTTGTCGGACTATAAAGGCTACTGTTACTCGGAGCTCTGGCAGCATCCCACTCCAAACAAATGGGCCCTGTACCAGTCGAACCGGTCCGGCACCCCTCCGCAGCCGGCGCGCTTCAGCTCCCCGGGGGACGTGGTGTTCCACCGGGATCAGGCGGTTTACGCGGCACCGACCGGTCCTTCTCGTTTCCCTCATGCTCAGGTATTCACCGGAGAGCCCCACGGTTGTTTCCCCGGCGGGTACACGTCCACGTCCAGTCCCGAATCCCACATGTCCTTCCCCAGGGACGCGCGCAACAGAGTCCTCCCGTCGGCCTTCGACCAGTTTTTCGATTACGCGCAGGAAGGAGTGGATCTGAACACGGACACGACGCTGAGGAAACAGCACGACAAAGACGGGCATGGGAGTGAGTGGACGAGCTGTCACGGAGGGGGGAACAGAGGCGGTAGAGGGGCCAAGGGCGGGTCCGACACCGAGCCTCTGGACGCGGTAACGGAGGACGAGAAGGATGCGCCCCTGTCCAACGGCAGCGCAGGGGACCCCGAGGCCCCGAGTGAGTCCCACTTCACAGTATTTTAATAAAACGATTCACAATAAGATCAAGTTTTAACACGAGACACGAATGAGGTTCTTCAAAACACAGTGGGTCCGGTTCAGACACGAGTGCACATGAAGCCTCCTGGTGTGGAAACATGACACAGTCCTGCAGTGGTTCAGACAAAAGTTCACTTTACATCTTTTATTACATAGGCTACATATAGGCCCAAAGGCTGAACTATATATATATATATATATATATATATATATATATATATATATATATATATATATATATATATATATATATATATATATATATATATATATATATGTTAGAGGCTAGGTGATCATTTAATTTATTTTACAGATGTGTGTGAAATGTCAGACTTTTTGTCTTTTTGTTTTTTATTTTAAAATAGACATATTTACAGAGTCCATCTTATAATGCATCACAATATATAAATACATATTTTGAAAGTTTTAATATTATATTGTAATTGTAGTCTGATCTTTCCTATTGTGAAAAAAGCAGTAATTTGCGTTATTAGTGTTTTTGTATGTTGTTGGACTTGGAAAATATGATCATTTGCAAAACTGCAGCTTAAAATTAATTTGTGCAAATAATTAGTACCAATTATTTAGGTTTATTTCCCATTTAATAAGAGAAAATGTTGATTTATATATGTAAAAATCTGCCACATTTAGTCATACGGGCCAATTTCCTTGTACAATTCCTGCACAGTAAATTTTGCAGTGTTAAATCAACACTTAGAGAGTTTATTTAACTTCTTCTAGAGTGTATTTGGTCCCATTGTTTCCAAATTAACACTGCAAAATCTACAGTGTGGTAGATAGAATAGAATAGAAAGCTTTATGGTCACTGTACTATAAGTGGTAAAACATTAAAAGAAAACATAAAAAACACATGTACAAAAACAACACCATATGTAAATTCACAAAAGCTTAAAAATTATTCAATCTATCTGTAAATGCAAAAATAGCTTCCATTGTAATTACATTCAGCTTAACCAAACAAATGTCACCTTAGTTATGTCCATTAAAGAATAATTTGTTGTTTAAAACATTTCAGGAAGTAAATAAAAATCCTCCACCAATGTAAAAACATCTGAATGTTTTGACTGAGATCTTAACATTCACCTGAAATCCAAAGTCACTGTATTTAAGTTGTTTAAATTCACATGAGTTCAGTTCACATCAGGTTGTTTCCCCATTGAACCTGACAGTATTAAATGTTATAGATGTGTGAGGGAGCCACACCTCCTCTGCTTTGGCCTTTATCTAAACATGTGAACCTAAGATGATGTAAAGAACCACCACTGAGACAATAGAATTATTATTTTTCCTTCTTCTCTTTTGTCTTTCTACAGCAGAGCTCTGCGGTGTGAGGAAGAAACGCTGTCCTTACACCAAACAACAGATCAGAGAACTGGAGCGAGAGTTTCTGTGTAACGTTTACATCAACAAAGACAGACGTATGCAGCTTTCCCACCGTCTACGCCTCACAGATCGGTACATTCAAACACTTTACATTTCACTCAGTGACACATACTGCACAAGGTACGACTCTGCAAAATTACAATAATGTGTAAAAGTTATTTTATTCAGATAATTCAACATAAAAGGTAAAACCAATACTCTTGACATGCACAGTAGTTGTTGTAATTTTTCCTCATTATGATTTAAAACTTATTTAAACCTCCAAACCAAAACTTTGAATATGGCTTGAAAGTGTATTTTCTGAAGCTGTAACTCCTAATCAGTAAAATCAAAGCAAATAAAAGCTTGAAATATATTGATTTACATACTATTTGTCTATATAATACATATTTAATTCTATCTGCTATCAGGATTTTAAACACTAGTGCACAGTAAATTTTGCAGTGTTAAATCAACACTTAGAGAGTTAATTTGGAGACAATGGGACCAAATACACTCTAGAAGGAGTTAAATAAACTCTCTAAGTGTTGATTTAACACTGCAAAATTTACTGTGTGATAGTGTTAATATGTAGGGTTAGGGTAAACTGCGTGTTTTTATATTTTTTACATACACATGTGATCTTTTTCTCTGTTTTTAACATTTATTCATGTATCTAATGATCCTTTTGCACTGTCACTATTGTATTTTGTATTTATTTATTGCTGGGTTTTTTGAATACTGACAGATCTGAGCCAATGTGTGGAATGTGTGTGTTGTTGTTTTTTTTTTTTTATCTGCAAACCGAATTACCCCTAGAGGATAAATAAAAACATCTGAATCTGAATCAGAATAACTGAAATGCATGCACTTTTTCAGGATATTCACTTTTTTTTTTTTTTTTTTTTGGAGTAATAACACACAAAAAACACACAGGCCTCATGTTGTAGCATCTGAAATCCTCACTTTCACCCTGATATGCACGAAGCAGCTACATCTGAGTTTAGGAACAGTTAACAGGACTGCATTTCCAGCTCACATCAAGGTCACTCAGGTCTAGTGTTTGATGTGAATGATGACATGACACCCTACCAGGCTTCATCCATGATGCTTCATCTTTCAAGCTGCACGTTGAAACATTCACATTACCACAATCTGAGCAGTTGTCAAAACACATACCACATTTGTGATGGCATCCATAAAATGCAACGAGAACCACGGAGGTATCAGCACGATCAGCACCACAGAGGTTTAGAGAGTAATGGAACAACATAAAAAAAAAAAAAAAATACAGTAGCAAGGTTTTGTTAATGCTATCTGTGACCAGAACCACAGGAAATAACCAAACAGTACAAATGTATTCTGCTATTTCTGTTTTTTTTTGTTTTTGTTTTTTCTCCAGACAGGTAAAGATCTGGTTTCAAAACAGACGAATGAAAGAGAAGAAACTGAAGAGAGAGAGACTGCAGTACTACACAGGATACCTGTTCTGATGAGAGAAGAGAGAACAAAGAAGTATCGACCCCGCATTCACACAGAATATACCACCACAGTTATTTTGAATATTTCCTTTTTTTAATGTAGCAGATGCTATATTATTGGCAGGTGGAAAACGTCATAAAGGATGAACATGTAATAAAAATATGCAGTAAAAGAAACAACAGTACATAAAAAAAAGAACATTATCCTCTTGCCATAAAATCTCAGGTTGTGGGTCCATGTAATTTTCTACCTCAAATATGCACCCGTATGGTTATTTTCTACATTTTATAAACTCAAACAAAAACTATTGATTGACTTCTGTGGCTTTGCATTTGCCTTTCGGGTATGCGTCAAAATATGTGGTCATATTCTTCTTCATTGTTCTTATTTTAACATCAGAATTGTGCTTTGTTCTCACGCCTTATGTTTTGTACTGTACACATCAGAAAATAACAGATTTCTTATTGTTCTGTTTTTCTTTTAGTCTGTTTGTATTGTACTGTATTTTTATCTTGTGCAGCTGACAATCCAATGAATCTGCAGAATGGACACTTTTGCTTAATACTTAATCATAAGATTTAAAATAATAATAATAATAAAATGTAAAAAAAAAATAAGGGTATTATTTGTTATATGAACTGATGCACTTAAATACACTCTGTAGTATTTGTGATTTGACATTTGTATTTTTTTTTTCACTTTTATTGGCAAAAATCAGACTGCATAAATATATTCTTGAATTTTGCTGTGACACATCATTATGTACTTATTATAACTTAACTGTGATTCAATAATAAAAGAGGAACCATTATTAATGATTCAGTATTTTGTACATGTTCTATTATTTATTATTGAAATAACATATTCCTTGCCATGCGTTGTTTGCATTTCAACATTTGAAAGAATTTTTTTCAGACCCTTCTATTTTAAAGTTCCTTTTTCTGCGTGCTTTTAAGGAACATTTGGTGTGTAATTTAATATGAAAACCATTTACTCTGTTGCAAATTGCATTTTTCCATGAAAACCATCACACCAAACTGACTTTAAAGCTCAAAAGGGAAGTGAAAGGGATGTGATTCCATGAAAATAATGTCTATTTTTAAAGGTTTTCTATCTTCGCTGCGCCACAAACCAATATAGTTTCAACTTACGTAAATGAAAAAAGATTTACCACCAAAAGAAATTCTACAAATGACTCTTTTGACTTTATGGTTTTTCCTGGATTGTCTCATGGTAGATTTTTTTTTTTTCCCTTTTAACTCATTGTGAAATGACTTTGAAATTGTAGTTTCTAGACACACAAAAAGTACTCTTTAGATATATTTAATGTTTTAATTAAGTAACAAGGATGCCTCTTGTTTAGTTCTGATGTCCCGACCCAGACTTTGAACAACATCAAACCAGACTGCAGAGCGAGTCCAAGGCTGCAAATGAACCTTGAACCGAAAAGTGACCACAACACACCGACACAACCTATCATTTCCTCTCCTTAATGCCTTTATTGGGGCAATAGAGACAGTCTGCTGTCTCTGGTTCTTTGTCTCACATATCCACTCTCTCTCTCTGTGTGGGACTGCGCATTTGTGCGTGACGTAAAAAGAAGGAGGAAAAAAAAAAAAGAAACAGAGATGAAAGCAGAGAAGGGGAGTGTTTCTGGTTGGAACTAAAAGCATTCAGACTAATGGCCTACAATAAAGCAGAATAGCTCACTCAGCCTTTTTTTTTTTTTTTTTTTTTATCCTTTTCCTGTCACTTCAAGAACATCTGAAGCTGTAATGGAAATGCACTTATCTATTAATTATTCCTGTACATTGATTTTGAAACATATTTCTTTAACTAAACCTTCTACATCAATAAATAAATAGTTAAAATAAATAGTTTGTAGAAGACTGAAAGACTAAAAGGCCTTGTTTTTATTACAAACTGCAACACATATCATTCCATTAGAACAATATTACTGTAGGAGAAAGTGTTATATTTGTAATAAAGCCATATAAAATGTGTTATTCTAATAGTTTATGCAGCAATATATTAATGCTTATTAAACAGGAGCTGTGTTTAAAAGTATATCAGTGGCACTAACAGTACCTGCATATTACCATACAATACTGGGAGTGATATAAAAATAATGCTGCTGTATTATGGATTATATTGGTTTAATGATGACAAAGTTAAAAAATAATTGGTATAATGATGAAAACAACTGTGTTACAAGGGTTGTGTTTCCACTGTAATTAACCTGTATGTTTTAATGTGTGCTACAATATCCTGGACAGCCTCATAATATAATTAGAGGAATTAATCTGTTTTATTAATCACAGATCAGTTGTTAATCATAGGAAATCTTCTTAAGGCTGATCTCTAAAATAGGTGTCACCATCTCTATAAAATACCCTGCAGATAAAACTGCACATACTTTTATCATTTATTACAGCAGCGTCACAAAAAATAGTGCTGATGCTCATTGGTTTAAATATGTATTTTGCAAATGACTTTAAATGATTTTTAATGTCAGATTTGACCTGTTAACACTGTCAGACTTAGTGCTCAACTCAGATTTATTTCTCACATAAGATAATTGTGTTTTGTTTTGTTTTTTCACTTAGCTCATCATATTTTTATCAAATAGATTTTAGAATAGAATAAGAAGATACCAGTTTGTAATGTAAACTACACAGTCTTGAACACAAAGCAGCAGTGTTAAAACTATTCAGTGTTCAGTGTTATTACAGTTTCCTTCACTAAAAGCACTAATAGTTAAATTACTCCACTACAAGAAGCACTTGTGTGATCCAAATTCTACTTAAAAATATAAATGTATTCATTGTGCAATGGTCCTTGTCAGTGTTTTCTATTGCATACTGCTGTTAGTGTTGGATTTTAGTGCTGTACAGGTTTAAGGTAGAGTTCATTTGTACTACTTTATGGTTTCTGAGTGACTCCCTCCAGTGCAGTGATGACAACTCTCAATCCATATCGGCTCTGAGTCACCTTTTCCTGCACACTGAGTATAAGCTTAATTATTCACCTAAATTTGAGTCATGAATTTCCTACGATGTCAGTAATACACAAATTGTAACATGATAATTATATGCACTAGGTACTAAAATGGGCCATCTGTTGTAAAATGAGCCCATTAACATCTTTAGTGCAGGCAAAGATCCAATAAGTCCTATTTTTATATGATTTTGTTCAGAGTTTGACCCTCATTTTGGTGTCAGTTTACATTTTTTTGCACCATTTGGGGTTATTACATTTTTGTTTAAGTTTTCTCAGGTGATTTTCCCACTTTTCCAGCCAGCAGGTGGTGCTAAGAATCCAGAGTATACAAATAAATGTTGTATGTGTGTGGAGAGTTGAGCCAAAATCAGACAAAACACAACAGTGTTTACGTTAAAGCCACGCCCCCTTCGGTTCTCCAGCCAATAGGATTTCACTTTCATGCAGGAACACTATGAGAAAGTCTTTACATTCACTTTCATGAGGCCACAAACCTTCTCTGGGTTTTAAACTTTAATTTCTTTGGGTAAAGCATACAAACTTAACTGCTATCCATTATTTAGATACAAGCTGCACAAACACTCATCTAACTGAAATAAATATGTGCATTTTACATTCTAACATGATTTTTAATGTATAAACAATGATGATAAAATTAGTTCTTTATATACTATAGATATAGATTTTCAATAGAAATGTATAAAACATTTGTGATCAATTTTTTTTTACAGGTATTCCCTTGAATATTATGGAATTTTAAAAAGGCTAAAAACACCTAAATGGTGCCAAATAGAATGAATTTTCATCTTAATGACAAAAAAATTAAAGAGCAAAAATGCTGTAGTAACTTAAGAAATATTTCTTTATTTTTATACTATATAATAAAATGTATTTTTAATAAAGACACAGTTACCATGTGTTAAATCCTATCTATCTGATTCTCTTTGCAACCCATGTAAATGTGCTCTCATTATACTTTTTGGATTTAAATAATAGAGCCATAAAAAAGATGTATCAGAACCATTTGGTACACTGTCAAATCAAAGGAGTTGACTTTACTTAGAAAACCCCCAGAAACAGACTGCCTTACAATGTCAAAATAAACTAGCCTCCAACATTTAAGTGTGTAAAACTTAAAACTGGTAAAAACTAAAAAGTTTAAAAATTGTTTACTTAGAAATTAAGGCAATCTGTTTCCTGAGTTTTTCTAAGTAAATTAAAAAAATAGATTTTATAGTGTGATTTGGGTTTTACTTAAAATAGCTATGCTACTATTAGCCTATTATTTTTTATTCAGACAGTTTTAATATTTAGAGTCCCATCTGATAGCTCGGTTCCATTTGAACAAATCTTACAAATATATTTTATATCTTATATCAGTGTGTTTGCATTTTACCTGTGAATTAACTGGCAGAACTGAAATAAACTGGTGAATAGTTGAGTAAAACACATCATTTATTTATCATATAATGAAAGAGATGAACAGATTAGATCACATCCACAATGTAGACAGTATAACACACCAGTATGGACTTGTTGATGTAAAATGGAATTTAATCAGAATTTAACCCCTGACACACACACACACACTGTCAGTGTGTGTGTGTGTGTGTGTGGGGGGGGGGGGGTCAACTCAAGGTTAGTATTTTATGATCATACATCTGCCTACACTCCAAATATATAGGATCCTTGTTAATTTTACAATTTGAAGCAAAGTGCAATTGTTTTGTCTCTGATGACAAATAAAGTCGAGCTGTTCATTTTTGTACACACAGATGCACGCGCGCTTGTAAAGGCCTCCCTGCTACTTTTTTTATTCCACTTGTAAAACTATTTTTCCAGACTCCCAGTATTCAGACTGTGATGGTATAGCCTACTTTCAGCCCCATCTGGCTGCAGGCTATAGTAGGCCTAACTCACATATCTTCGCACAAAAGAATGATCTGATTTATCTCCTGTGCTGGGTAAATACAGTCTAACCATGTGATCCACAGTAGAACCAATGAGCAGCCGAGGAGAAGGTAAGGGCAGGAAAAAAATTACTACCATTTTAGGGGAGGATGTAAGCCACTATACCAGCCCATCTAAGGTTTTACAGTCGCACTTAAGTGACTTTTTATTGAAATAATAAAATAAACATGTCGCTAACGAATTATTATTCCATGATGGGGCTCCAGACAGACGAGCCGTACGGTGCGCATTTCATCCCGGGAGGCTTGCAGGGTTCGACGGCCGGCTGCTCAAAGCCGACCCGGGGAGCGGAGGACGAGGAGAGCCCCGGATCACTCATACCGGATTTCTCACATTTTTCAAACAAACAAACGGGCTTAAATGGCTTTTCTCCTTGGACAAACACATCTACTTCATCGTCGTCTTCACCGCAGTTGCAGTCCACCCCGGGGCTTTTCCACCCACATCACCTCCTGGGCCACCCCCACCACCACCACCCTTACTACGGCCCGCAGACGCAGACACACGGGGAGCACATCACACCCACGGCTGCTGCTGCTGCTGCTGCTGCTGCCTCAGACAGTAGCAGGTTTGTCCGCTGTTGGGAAGGGGCGACACCCACCCAGGACCAGGCACCTCTGTCACAGGCTTTCCCCGTTTGTCTCCCCGCGCAGGGTGACCTCTCCAGTCCGAGCGCCACGAGGTACGAGGCGGTTAAACCCGAGAGTTCACCGCCGCCACACGACAGCCCCGGGGATTCCAGCTTCGCGAGTCCGAGTGAGGTGGTCCTTGAGCGGCTGGGGACCGTGGAGGAGCTGGGGAGGAAGCCGGAGCCCAAAAAGGAGAATGAGGAGAGGAAAACACAACAGCAGCAGAAGACTGAGTGTGGTAAGGACATATATAGTAAAGTCTGTAATGTTTATTAGAGTTTAAGAAGTGGTTACACAGGTGTGTGTGTGAGTGTGTGTGTGTGTGTGTGTGTGTGAGTGTGTGTGTGTGTGTGTGTGTGACTGAGGGAGAATGCGGCCTGTGTAAGTAAGTGTGTGTGACTTTTATTGCCCTATAAATGTCCTGTAAACGACAAAATATAAAACTTTATAGTCCATTAAAATAATTAAATTGTTATTTAGCAATTTGTCACTATGGGAATCACGCAGGTATGGGCATGCGCAACATTTCTCTGATTTGTAAAAGCAGCTAACTTATTTTTTTCCCTCCAGCTTCTGTTTGAATAATTATTTGTTTTCACTCCTACAAAATTCTGCATATAACTTTTGTTATTAAAGGAAATTAATTAAATAAATTGTAGGTTATTTGTTGTTTCTGTTTTTGGCGCACAGGTGAGTTATTATGCAGCGTCCATTGAAAAACGAATCAACAAATGAGATTGTTTTTAAAAAATTAAAGGGGAAGTTTGTAACTGATCTAATATTTAATGTTTGTGTGAAATATCCTAATTATGTGTGCGATAAGAGTCAGAAAAAATAAGAGGAAAATGAAAGTTAAAGAAGAAATAGTTGAAATAACCTAAATCAAACCACGGCGCACATTTTCTGAAGCCTGATTCATCAATTTGAAAATAATAATAATACCAACAAATTTCTAACTTTTTTTTGCTGTTATTGTTTAATTTAACGAACAAACACTTAAGTGTATTCGAAGACACAAAACAGAAATGACCTTAATAACATGCAGAATCCAAAAACAAATAACAAAAAAACCCAGTGTTCTATCTCAATGCAAAATAAAATTTATGTTGAAGTAGTTTAAGTTGAATTCATCAGGTGGCCCACACATCAAAACAATGTAAATAAAAGAGTCTGTGCAGTGATGTTTTGTTTGTGGGAATGCAGGACTGACAAACCAAAGCCACATACTTGTTGCTTTCTTTGCTGTCAATAAATCACTCATGTATAGATGCTTTACCTATTTATTTCTTTTGGGCCAATAAATGTAAAGCATCACATATCAATCCTAAAATCCCTGAAAGTTCAAATATCTCATTGGACCTAGGTTAAATAATTCTAAAAATGCACAGTTTGGGCTGTATGTCAACACTGTCTGCCTTTAGAATTTATAGGAATAGTTTGCTCTTCTGTATTTATTGCATCTAACTGTCCTTCCAAAAAACATTTTAAACTTAAAAGTTAAAGGAGGAATCTGCATAATTTTACATCATCCTTATTATGTTAAATTATTGCACTTCAGAAAAGGGCGGAATGATGGCTTGAGCTACACTTTTACTGTTCTGGCCACAGTATCTCAGTCAAAAAAGCATTAGGGTTGAGAAAAAAAAAAAGGGAGAGTTGGACACTGTCTTTATTTATAGAGCAGTGTTTCTAGAGTGTGGTTTTGTTTCTTAATGAGCCCAAAGTTGCAGGCTCATAAAGTCAGTTCCTGAGGCCATTCTTGGGTTTTTATGTCAGTGTTTGAAGTCTCAGAGCACACAAACAAGCAGATACACCACAGTCACAGGGAAGTCCGCAGCAGTATGTGGTTGTATTAAAAACACAGCCCACCTTTGTCTCCTCTCCAGCAGAAAACCCATCAGCGAGTTGGATCCACGCCAAATCCACCAGGAAGAAAAGGTGTCCGTACACCAAACACCAGACCTTGGAGCTGGAGAAGGAGTTCCTCTACAATATGTATCTGACCCGGGACCGGCGCCTGGAGGTGGCAGGACTCTTAAATCTAACTGAGAGACAGGTGAAAATCTGGTTCCAGAACAGACGGATGAAGATGAAGAAGCTGATGATTCGGGAGAGGAGGAGTGTGAATGAATGATGGATTTTTACAGGGGAAGCTACACAGGGGGGGGGGGTTGCTTTATCATGGAGACAAGAGACAGGTGACGTTAGAGCTGAAAAAAAAAAGAAACAAACAAATGCCCGGAAATGTGCAACTCATAACCGTTACCTGGTACGGCCAGCAGATAAACATGGCTGCCTTGGTTTAAGAAAGAGAAAAAAAAAAAAAAAAGGGGTGGGGGGGGGGCACTGTAGGGGAGACAGGGGCGTTTTGTAACACTTCTTTTTAATACTCTTTAGGGCTTTTCATAGTCATCAGAACTCTGGTGGTGAATCATCCATCTGCATGTCTCTGAATCTGGGGCAGCTGTAAATAATATCCATGATAAAATGTCAGAATTATGGCCAAATCTGTAGGGCTACATGGATTTAACTCCCAATACTTTATTCATTCAAATCACATGTTGTGTTTTGAGCGGTTATATATCTTAAATGTTAGAAAAGTGAAATGACTTGACACACACTTGACTTCGCATAAACTGCCCATGCTATCTGCCAAAATGTGAAGTGTATTTTATGATTTAAAAAATATATATATCTTCCAGACAAGAATCTAGTACGAAGCCAAAAGCTACGATAGATAAATCTTCTGAGTGGTCTATTGTGGCTTTTAAGTACTTTCAGTGTGTTTATGAGATGCAGGCTGGGGTCTTGTGTAGAGTTTTCATGTTCCTCATCGTGGCTGAGTGGAACGTCTCCAGTTACTTCAGTTTCCTCCCACAGGTCAAAGACATGCACCTTAATAGGTTTACTGGTCACTGCATTTTTCCCAATGAATCTGAGAGTCAACGGTTGCCTCTTGATGACCCGAGGACTTGCTTTTTGTACCAAATCATTGTTAAATTGAACATAAAAATTTGTAAACAGAACTAAATCGGTCACTTAAAACCATAATAATCTACCAGTATTTCTAAATGATGCAAATATCAGAACAGAAATGACACAAGCTATGATGCTGACTTTCATATATTCCATTCAAATAGACGTTCTTATTAGTTTTTGTCAGTGTTTTCGGCATTAGTTTGCAGTGTTCTACAGTCAAGTTGTTTCTTGGTCAGACGTCACATATCAGTGCAATGAGGACACGTAAAGAGTCTTATTTTAATTTGTATATTTATCAATATACAGTGTTTTCTGAAAATGAATGCTGTGCTTACTGTTTGATGAGGTTTAGACGTCCGACTGTGTTAGGGTTAAGACTGATGTTGGGGTTAGTATTAAGAAGAAATGTCTGCGAAAAGGGAAAATTTAAGAAAAAAACAAATGTAGGACATGAACCCTGATCTGTGTCTGAATCTGAAAACAAAAACAACCCTGATATCATCCATTTCTGACCTCTGAATACTTGTCGACTCATGAATCAATTCGCGTCTTACTCTGAATGTTGAAAACTGATGTTACAAGGGAACCCTGGACATTGAACATAAATGTGAACAGCTCATGACCATAGCGACACAGGAGTCAGAATGGACTTCATGGAATCAGTGCCTTGTTTTTTTTTGTTTTTTTTTTAATGATTATTATTTGTTCATTTGTTTGTTTTTTAACATCTCATCAATAGGCAAAAGCTGTTTACAGTCCAGTCTTCATACATAAAATGCAGGACCATACAGCAGAATTTGTATTCAGAATGAATCAGTTTGAAGGATAAGAAAATAAATACAGTTAAGATTATGGAAAAACAACTACAGCTTAGTTTAAATATGATAAAATAAACAATAAGTCATTTTCTATCACATCTTTGTGAACTTTTTCTACATTAAAACCAGCTCTTGTATCGTTCCCTAATATTAACCAGGTGTTCCCTTTGTCCAAACCTAACCATAAAAAGTTAACACTATACAAGTGTTGCCAGATGTGTTGGGTTAAAACAAGAAATTAATAGACTGTGAACAGTTTATGCTTCCATTCAGGATCAATGTTTGTGAAACTGACTTTGTCTAGACAACAGTATGTAAATAACTTTAGTTTATTATGGTGGAAAAGACACAACGTAGCATAATGGGGATGAAATTCTCTTACGGAGGTGTCTAATTTCTGTTTTTCAGAAAAGTCTGTTCCAATCAGAGCTACTATTGTACATAGAAATAGTTGAGCCACTCTAAATTTCCTCAAAAACAAACAAACAAAAAACTTTAGAACCACTCAAATTAATTCACCCCTTTTATAAAATGAAAACTGGTCAAACCTTCACAAAGTCCATTCCTTTTTTTTTTTCATTTTACAATACTATTAAACCACACAAATACCACAAATTACACCCTATATTTCCTCTTTTCTATTGTATTGTTCCTCTGTGGTGAAGAACTTGTAATACTTACATGACTCTTTTTGCAACATCATTTGCATTGGAACAGTTTCTTCCACCACATGTTGTCAAAAGTAGTCAGTTGTGGTTTTATCTTATTCTTTTTTGTCAAATTATATTAACCCTTTAAACTTCCACGGGTTCACATATAGTTTAAGCTGAAAGTAGTCGCTCAAAAATGTTAATCAAACCACCTAAACCTGTCCTGAATGTCACATGACCTACTGTAGTTTGACAACAGAGATTCTCACACATCAGAAAATATATAATAAACTAATTTAAGATCAAATATCCACATCAGGTACAATCACTTATTTGCTCAAGATACAAATACAGCTGATATGAAGCTTTATGTCTCATAATTATCCACAGAGGAACCCTATTTCAACAAACACATCCCAAAAAAATGGTCTAAATATCGTACAAAACATCAATAAATGTCCACAAATCTTTTATCTATTGCACCTGCCTCCAATATCCTAGTTTTCATCTGAATATTTTCATTTATAATATAATCAAACACCAAGTGCATGTTATTAAAATGGTTCAAGAACAACATTCAATTTAGTTTATTAAGACATTTAGGCAAAATTTATGAATGAGATGCAGAATTTGAGTATATATGCAACAAACATTAGCACATAACGGTAGAGCTCCACCATTTTGCACTGAAACTTCATCTCAAAAAAAGCACCAGGGTTTGGCTTTTTTTTGCATCTATTTTCTTCATCTGAGCTGATTTGGATTTTTACCGTGGTCACAAATGCTTAAATTGCCAGGTGGTGTAAAACTAATTACTTTATGGACTTTTTTTTTCCTCCCCACTCTAGTGTCATCCACTTTCTGGTGCTTCTGTATATATATATATTTTTTTTATGCCTGTTGTAGTGAACATGCTGGTCTTTGTTTGATCTTTGCAGGTATAATGGGATTATCCATTAGCTTCTAACCTGAACCTGCAGCACTATAGAGGATCAGTTCTTTAGTGTTTGAAAAATGTTCATCCTCTTTTTATGGGTGGGCTCTATCATTTCAAACTCTTTTCCATCAAGTTTCATGAAAGTCAGTAGCTTTTGTGTAATCCTTCCTGAGGGTAAACGGACAGAAGAACGTCAGTCATTACATCATCTCCTTTGGTAGATTTAATACAATTTGGATGTTTGAGTAAATGTTAGTTAATCTACACAGGTTATTGTGCTTCTAAATGCTCTCCCATATATTTTAATAACCTATATTGAGATGCATTTTACTTTAGGCTAGAAGGCTAAAAACCAAAAATAAAGGAAATCCAACCGAATGCCTCATCTTTCTAAATGATGAGTAATGTTCTAAGTAGTTCTGTCAAATGATTAAAATGTAATCACAGGGTTGCTGTGGATTAATTTTGATTAATCGTGACTATCATTGTTTTTTTTAAATCTATATCGATCATTTTTAATTTTACATGACCAAATGCACTCAAGATAGACGAGAATATATATATATATATATATATATATATATATATATATATATATATATATATATATATATATATGCACTTAACGTGATTATTGTAACGTTAGCCGAAGTGTTGGTGGAATCCCCAACGAACATATGCTTTTGGTTAATGTGGTATTTTAAGATGGAAGTGCTTTAGTGAAATGAAAACTCCTTCCTGCAGAGCATGTATAATACTTTATATTGGTAAACTGTTCCATCTTGGGTTTTTTGGACTCAAATTGTCAGACAGATGAGGAAATGTTGAGCATCTTTTTATTATTATTATTATTATTATTATTATTAGTATTAGTATTATTATTATTATTATTATTATTATTATTATTATTATTATTATTATTATTATTATTATTATTATTATTATTATTATTATTATTATTATTATTATTATTATTATATTATATTATAATTATATTATATTATATTATTATCATGGGTTGTTCTCCTGTCTGTCAAAACTGGATCAACTGTCCATTTGCACATGCACAACAGGTACTCTATTTGGACAAACTACCCAACATGCTTTGCCACAGTTACTCTGTGCTGCATATAGATCACTTGTGTTAAAATTTCTAATCAGATTAATCCTGATGATGGATTAATTTGCGTTAAAGCGTTAGTTTTGACAGCCCTATGTCCATGACCTTGCTATCATCGCAGAGTTTATGGTCTTCTGACTTTTAGATTAACATGAACTGATCTATGTCAAGTTGTTGCATAAATAAATACTGGTAAATGACTGAACAAAGAATCATGTTTTAGTTCATCCCAGGTGTGAGAGGCCTATAGATAAATAATGATGGGATTTCTATCCTTGGAATTTTTTTTTTTTTTAATGTTACAACCGCCCCCAGTCTCCCCTAAAAAAAACTTATGAACTATTAACTTTTCCTTCCTCCAACAGAATAAGCTTCCTTAATTTGTTTTTATAATCGGTGCATGTGGCCTAATGGGCCTATTGGTTTTTATTGATGTTATTGTTGTTATTGTCATCGTTGCTATGTATATCTGTTGTTACTGTGGCTCTTATGATATGGACATGTCTGTATTCCTCAACACATGCAAACCAGTCATGGCTAAGCTATGGTGTGACAGCAGTCTGATGGTCATTTCTCTTTTTACTGTTACCTCCAGTTTGAAGAAACACAGCTACAGTCCTTTTAAAACATTGTACACTACAAAAGTGACGCACAACTCTACAGTATATTTACCTGTAAAAGTCTATTTCAATCCAGTGAGTGGCATTATGGACTTTATACAACATCATAGTAACCTTAGCAATATATTTTTTTCTGTTTATTTCTTCCATGACTAGACAACACATTCTCTTTGGGAGAACTCGTCAGGCTATGTTAGCCTCTAGGCCTGAGTTTTGGTTGAATGGTGTCAAAAAGACGAGTTGTACAAGGCCTTCATTTGCTCACTATAGGCTCAATATGTTGCTCGTGTTGGATTTTTTTTTTTTTAATTAAAGAAAACATGGCTTACATCATTGTTAAACACAAGGTATCTGTGTGTTATTTTCAGATGTGTGGATCTGTTTTGTATAGATTTATCTGATATTCTATGTGTTTTTAGGAGCCTTGGGGCGTTTAATATCAAAGGTGAAAAAAAGACTAGTGCGCATGCTCCTTTCTCTAAATCCAACACGTCTGAAAACAATAGAATACTGATTCGTTGTCTTTATTCAAGTGAAAGAGAGAAAACAGAGACTGTGTTTTGTTTTTGGCGCATCTTTATAGGCTCCACCGTGCGTAATATTAGCCAATGGATAAACCAGGAATATTTATTTTCTTTTTCGTCTTTTAATTTCTTTTCTTTTCGAGTTTTGTGTGTAGTGAATGCGCACAGCGATAGAAAAAAAATAAATAAACGCATTGAAGTTGTAGAAAATTAAAGCGCAACATATACAACGTCAGAAAAAAATCAACGCACAATTGAACAACACACGCTTGAAAATTATATATAAGTAAAAAAGTATTTGGTGACACTTCCTACTTCTATTTACTGTAGAAAACGCAATAATTGCCAACAGAAAAATACAGTCACGACACACACACACACACACACACACACACACACACACACACACACACACACACATATATATGCGTGTGTGTGATATGTATATAATGTATATGCATTACACACACATAGTTTTCTAGTATATTTGACATGGGGTTCAAAATATACAACTGCAGTAAAATCATCACTAATCATGTTCTGTTGTTCTGTCCTGTTACTAAGTTATGAAAGGAAAACTGAAAGAAAACTTGTTAGATTATAAAAAAATAAAAATACTATTTCAAAACCAGATACTTGAACGTCAAGGTGTTCCTCTGTCGGCAGGTATGTCAACCCTCAGTTTCCATCAGTCCACAGAGAGACATTTCTGCCTCTTTGTTTTGTCAAAGTCAGTGCATCGCCTCGTAGCTTCCCTCATTTATTGCGCCCATATAATCTGCTCAGGGCTCATCCTACTGCAGGGTCATAAACCAACAGCATGCATTTGGAGAATAAACGTGACTTTCCCCCCACTCAAGACACAGAGTCACACAGAGAGAGGTACCATAAAGTCATTTAGCCCAGACAGCCATCGTGACTATATGGTTTTATTGTACAGCCTTTCCTGCTTTGGAGCCTGAGCCGTCCTTCTAAGTGTTAAAGTCATTGTCTGCAGATGAAACCAGACAACCCTGAATCACTTGGCTACACACCACAAAAACACAGGAAACGATGTTACACAGGGAATTAAAACTGGAAACAAAAAAGCATGATGCGTTCAGTCCGGATCTGCTTCATCGATTTCTTTTAATATTGGGTCTAAAAATGGAAGACAAAAGAACAGCCTAGATTAATGCCTTGAATTTAGGAATAATATAGGTCTCGGCAATAATTTGGCAGTTCAGTTAAACAGTGACTAAAATAACAAGAATGCCACAAATTACCAGAATTTTCTCTCAAGTTTTTGCCAAATTAAACCTTTACGCACAGGATGAAGATCTATATAAAGAATCCTGATAATGATATAAGTATGCAGAGTTGAAAGAAAGAATTATCTTAGAAAGCAAACCAAATATAAAATAAGATTATAATAAATAATAATTCTGGTTAAATTTAGAGATGCGTTCATGGTGTTCTAGAAGGAAATGAACAAACTACTGCATTAACAGTTATCTACAACAAAAGGGAATACTCTGAGCTTCAATAATTAAACACAAAGGCGTGTAATGGTTCATCCAATTAAATGCGGTTCAATTTCAGCAGTAAAAATAAATTCACTACAGTAAAGTTAGCCGACAATAATAATAAAAAAAAGATTATTTAGAACAAGTTTTACTCGCCCAGAGGCATCAGTTTTGTTTGGAAAACTATTTAATCTGCAGGTTATGGAGCCTTGTATGGTCCTCAGGGTGATGATCCGAGGGTTCTTAAAGTCTAATAACAGTAACTAAAAGAACAGAAATGAGTTTTAATCACAAAAAAATGATTCTTCTCGCGCCGTTTTGTTAATATGGTGCTTCTGGATTCCCACAAGCCTCAAAAATGGGGGGAAAACCCCTGTTCACACACAATACTGTGCCCTGATGTGTTTTTACGCACCATGTCCACTAGGTGGGAGTGTTGCGTCACGTTAAACTGAGTGTTGTTTAGTGTAGGAACCAGTCTGGACCGTGGATCCATCACTTCAAATCACATTAGGGTTGATAGTTTTCATCTGAATGTATGAGCAGAATGAAGTCAGGTGAAATGAGGAAAATGCTTTTATGTCTAATATATGTTATATTGCAACTAAAATGTCTGTTATATAAAGCAATGATTTTCGGAGACAGTTTAAATGTACAATATCCTCCCCATAATACATTAAAGTGCTTTGTGACAGCCTGACAAATACGTCAAACATAATTTGCACAACTCTAACTGAAGATAGATGGTCTAAATACATTCCATTTGTCTGCATATTTTCCTCAGGAGAGAAAGTAGAAGTATAATGATACATTAAAGTAAGATATTTGTGTCATTAATTATTATTTTTCTTTTGTAATCTACTATAATGTGAATCAAACTACCATCCTCCATGCTTTACAAACGGTTGATTTACATTTATTATTGTGTGTAATCCACATACTTTTATTGCATTTATTATTTTATTTAGCCCCTTATAACGTCTTCATGTTAACCTATAAACTCACGTTAACTTTAAACGCTTATATTGCAGTTTTTGCATGTGCAAAAAAAAAAGGACATTTATTGGTGTGAACATGAGTGTGATGTAAGATGCAGTGGGTTTTACCGCAGTCAGATGGGATTCAAAGATGCTTCCGCTTTCTGTTTCCTCTTCAAAATAAAGCTTTTCACCTTAAGGTCTGTGCACTTAAAGGCCTGCACTTTTTTTTTTGTTTGTTTGTTTTTTTTACGACTCAAGAATTTTGCAAAAGAAAACACAAGAAGATTTTAGTACCTTCATGTTGGTTTCGGGAGTATCTCATAATATTCAGACCCATCCATTAGTCTCATGATATATTACAGAGCTCAGGCAGAGAAACATACAAATAAGATCTCAAGGCATGGAAAACCTATTAACTGCTGTAAAAAAAAAAAAAAGCTGTGACACAAACATTCCTGTTGCATTTTTATAGACGCCTGCTTTCTTTTACTGTTGATCAAATCTGATGTAAATTAAAATTCAGGCAGTGAAAAAGCTCGTCTTCTCAGTCTCGTGATCAGCTATGAAAATGGATTCAACGCTCATAAATTAGACGTAAAAACAAAAGCTGCACAGATTTATCACATAATAGAATAAATGAATGAAATTTATAGTTTATATCTGCATGAGTTTTCAAGTCAGTTGATGGGAAATGGATTTGAATATGTTTAAAATCAAAACTAACTGAAATTAAAAAAGTTTCGAACGGTGGAACATAGTCGTGATAATTTGATAATTTTCCAGATTATAGTAGATTTATTTGTTGAAGGATTCACGTGAGTCTGGCGAAGAAGGTGCAGATTTTAGGTCCAAGTCAGATGGGTGTCATCGCCGTGGATAAAAAAAGAGTGGATGCTGGTCCACGATGATGCATTTGTCGTCCTTATATAAAGTAATTTCACTTGAATCATGATCCGGTCAAACACATAAATATATTAATACAGGTGAAATATTTGGAATAATGTAAATTTAGAGAGCTGAGAACGAAAGGGCGTGATCTGTCTGATCAACCATTTATAAAAACAAGTAGTATATTGTTCAAAGAAATAATATAACAAGTAATTAAAATAAAATAAAATAAAATGATCATTTGAATGCACGGCACAGTAATAGTAAAATAGGACATAACCAAATTATCTTAGTTCAGAAAAAATGTGTGTAAAGCTGTACACTCATGAATGTCAAATATGTCTTACTTGCCCCGAATAATCTCACAACATAAATTATATTTTACACATCCATAGGCCTACTATCATACTTCCATTTAACAGAATGGGCTATTTACAATTATTTGTACCGCTATGCTGTTATCTATTGTATTGCTCTAAAATGTGCAGTTTCATTAAGCTATTTATTTATTTTCTTCAAGTTTTTGGTGAAATGTAAAACAAACAAACAAACAAAACAAAACAAGTGTTCATAAGAAAATTGTTCTGACATTATTCCAACAACATACACCTACATTTTTAGTTTAGACAGGCCTCGTGTGTTTTGTTTTGTGTGGTTCTAATCTTGTTGAAGTCAAAAAAACATACATTTATTTATTTATTTATTTATTTATTTATTTATTTATTTATTTATTTATTTATTTATTTATTTATTTAGGCCTGCTTCGTAGTGAAAATACACAAAAAGGAATCAAAAGGAAAAACAAAAATCCAATGAAACAGTTTGGGGGATATTGGAAAAATTCTTATCAAGATACCCCTGTGTGTCTGTGCGTGCGCGTGTCGATGTTTGTTTGTGTTTTGTTTGTTTATTCGTGAACACCAGTCTTGTCTCGAACGCAGCTGCCACACATTTCTCTGCTGCTGTGCAATTTACGCAGACGGACGGACACACCGCGGCAATAAAAAACGGTTTACGAGCCGACAATGCCCGCCATTGGCCGCTAACGGTCATGTGTGCGCGTGCAGGGCATTCCCTCTCAGGCAGTCTTCTCCTCGCGCGCTCTCGGTGTAGCCCCACAACTGCTCCTCGACACCCGCGCGCGCCTCAATGAACGGTAAACATATATATTTTTTCCCTCATTTTCTTTCTCTTTCGCACTTTCCCCCAGAAACGACCAGAATTAGCTTAATTTATTCGTTAAAACGCGATCATGTAATGGTAAATTTATAAGTGTGGCGATATTTGTGTGCAAAAATTGTACATAAAATAATTTTTTTTCAAGAAGAGGGGTTAAAAAAAAAGTAAAAGTGTGTGCATCACTTTCTCCATTGTAGACTTTCTCCATCAATTATTGTTATTTTCATTTATAAATGTATTTATATTCGTGTTACAAATGTGCGTTTCCTTTATTTGTGTCTTTATTTATTTATCTTTTTTTTTTCTTGTTCTCAGGATGCTGCAGAGGAATATGGAGTTCAGCAAACTGCTCAAGTCAGGTAGCAAACGCAGATTCGACAATTTACCCAAACGGGGCCATGTAAATAGAAAATGAATAGAAATAGAGCATTAAAATTAATAGAAATAGAGTTTATTTAGCCCATGATTCCTTGTGCTTTTCATGCTGGGAACTGTTCTTAATGTAATTTTTTAAGTCATACAATAAAGAAAGTAAAACCCATAGATAAGAAATATGCAAAAATATAGCTTTCTTGCCAAACACTATTAATATCACCTGCACATAAGGGATTATATATGACACAATAATGCATACATCCTTACTTAAAATTGTGCATAAGCTACTCTATAGACTCTGACATGCTGTGAAGTTTACATGAATGCATTAATGACATGATATGTATGGATGTGTGATGCTTACTCAATGAGAGTAGAGGTGTTGTTATGAGCAGTCTATGTCATACTGGGTATTTGACAACAGGTTTAATCCCATAATATGTTAAATGGCAAAGAGGCCTTGCTACCTAGTACAGTTTTAAAGTGTGTGAGGTTGAAAAATTATAATAAATAATTAAATAAATAATCAAATAAATAAAAATCAGGAACAGAATAAGAGCAAATTAGAGATTAGTTACATAATTAGAATATTTCCTTATAACATTTAGTTGTTTTGTTTCCTATCTTTATAATGCTTTGGTAGAAAATGTGCTTATATGTCTATTTAAAATTCTTATTATATAAAAAAAAAGCCTGAAAATGCTTCATACAGCTTGAATGGGAACATAGAAATAGGCAGATGGACAGAAGGAGGCAGGAGGAAGCCTCTTCTCCATTCTGCAGTTTTGTTTTCCCGATTTTTTTTTTTTTTATGGGGGCACCCTCAGTGTCAGGGGGACAAAGGGCCCCAAAGACAGTATTTTCTCCCTTTTTTTGTAGAATTTTACATTTCTTTTTTTCATGAGGGCAGACGGGGTGTGAGAGATAGTGAGAAACAAAGACAGTATTTCACTGGTGCTGCTCAGTGGAGCTCAGCTGGCATTCAGTATTTACAACCTACTGCAATGCGGCAGGGATGTATGTGTGTGTGTGTGTGTGTGTGTGTGTGTGTGTGTGTGTGTGTGTGTTTATGTGTCGTGTGAGAGAGAGAAACAAAGAGACAAAAGGAGATGGAAAAGACAGTGACGTCAAATTAAAGTCTCAGGCAGAACCCAAAGAGAAAAAGTACCATAATAGATATGCAGCACTCTGTTGCTCATGTTACACATATTTGAGTAAACACTTTATCTCTCTCTGCCGTTGCAGGATGGTGTGCAGACCTCAGATTCTGCTAGACATGAAGAACAAAAGCACCACGTTTAGCCTGTAAGTCAGACACCACTTTTAATAGATCTTTCATAACCAATATTACCACTACCTGACTTGAAAACAGCTTTTACAAGTAACAATGTGGGATTGCTTAAGATTTTAGTCATGGTTATTTTTGTGTTGCATGTTTTACAATTAATGTATTTACATTGTATGCAGGTGTCTTACACAAATTGAAGCTTGTATCAATGAGAAAGTTGCTGCTTAAAGACAGAAAAGACCAAAAAAAGAATAAGCATCTATATGATAATATGCCTGTCTTCTTTTTTCAGTGAGCGGAAACACTGGAGCTGATGGCCACTACCGCCTGACACAGGTAATTCAGGAAAGAAATATGGATTAACTGACATTAAAAAAAAAGCTATAAAATTATTTATCAACAGTGATTATGACTGGGCGTGAGTTCAATATTGTCATTAAGCCAATCATTTAGCCTGAGTATTAAGAATACATACACTATGATTTGTTTGATTTATTAAGCATTTTGTGCCATGTGGTTATTTAATTTTGGATTCAGAAATGGTGTTTTTGGAAGATAAACTGCAGTTTCAAGTGTTAATGTAGGCTGTTGTTATTACTCTAATCCACCAGATGGAGCCAACACATAAACAATGGTCCAAAGGGACTGAAAATAAATGCAGATGCAACTAGGGATCCAAAATGTACCCATGAAAGGTGCACAATTACATATCCTACAGTTTGCATGACGAGGAATGTTTGTTTAATACAGCATAATATACCAACTGGTGGTTATATACTGCACCATCCACTCACTACTATACTTTTTTATGTGTCATTGCTCATGAAACTATCACTACATTATGCTAATGACTCATAGGTATGGAAAACGACTGTAAGATCTCTATAATATAGTTTCCTTGGTCTGCATTCTTCTTTTGCTTCAGTATTAAAAGAATACTGCCGGTGCCATGTTTCTTTTAAAACACTAGATGGGGCTTTAGACCCAGAGATGGTATCTGCAGCACAGCAGCAGTGTAATTCAGACACCAACAGCTTTGTGGCTTTGTCGTCAGTCTCGGGTAAGAACATCATTATACTCATCTCACTGTAGGGTTTATCTTGGTCGTGAGCATTCTCTTTTCCCAGTTACCTTGAATGCACCTTGGCTCGAATATAGCCTCTTCTTATCCGCTGCTGTCCTGGGGCGGGTATGTTTTGGCCTGGACCTGGTTTTATGTTATGCAGCAGCTAGAGGGCGTTATTAGGCAGGATGCCAAGGCAAAGAAGAGATAAATCACAGGTTCAAGTGGTCTGCGGTTTAACGACATCACGGTGGCATATTGTTCATAAAAGGAAAGGAAAAGACAACTTATTCTATTGGATTGAAATGTATGAAGATCTGCAGTGTAAAGCCTCTGGTGCGTGGGTGGATCAAGTCTGGGAACGATGTGGGGATTCATCAATAAAAGAAGAGAAAGAACATATTTGTTTGCCAATACAGAGGAAAGAAATGTTAATGTGGAAAAGAATGCAACATTCTAAGTGTGTTATTATTATTATTATTATTATTATTATTATTATTATTATTATTATTATTATTATTATTATTATTATTATTATTATTATTATTATTATTATTATTATTATTATTGAGTTGATTTGTGTTTTAACAGTAAGTGCTGTAGGTGAATTCATCTTGTAGGTGAATTGTTTTAACACTTGTCCTCACTTGTCGTCCTCTGCTAAAGCAAGCAAATCAGTGTCCAGTTTGACACACCACACACACACACACACACACACACACACACACGTTTCTGCTCTGTTTTCACAGAGCTAGTTTATGGTTTTATTGCACCCCATTTACGGAAATCAAAGCAGGAAACAAATGCTCCAAACAGCATTCCAGAAACATCCGGAAAAATGCCAAACAGTGCTTAGTTTCAGCCTGTTTGGAAGCAGAGGACTGCAGTGAAAAACACGCGCAGGTCACAAGTGGTGCCAAAACACCAACGATTTTTACGCACCAAAAATGTATATCTTAATGCATGCAGTCCTATAAGTCTGTTCCAACTGCAATTTCAAATGTTTCCGCTGGTTAGAATCCAGAATATGATTATAAAATATTTGATAAATTACCAGAAACGCAACGGGGAAAAAAAACCATTTAAATTAACAATTGCTTAAAATGACCACAAATATATAAAAAAAAAGTCCAGAGAGAAAAAAACATGAAAAGAATTTTGAAAGTAAAAACTTCCAGAAAACGCATAATGTTCTCATTTGCAACTACACAAAACCCTTGAGATTAAAGAGCATTTTTTTTTCTTTGGCGCCATTATCGAATAAAGTGGCTCTTGGTGCAGGGCCTAATAATTTATGAACCCGCGTGGGAGCGGAGGGGGGAAAAAAACTGAGCACGTGACGGTAATAAAGTGTGTTTTATTGCCGGTGGTTTGACAAGCCCCAAAATATAACTCAGAGAGAATAGCCGACAGGCGGCCAGATGGGATTGGTAGCCGATATTTGTCCGAAATCAACAGAATGCTCTTTGTGTCGACGAGAGAGGTTCGTTGGAGAAGGTTCTGATAACCCGGATCCATCCGCTCGAACGGGATTTTACGAAAATGAACGTTCGTGGTATAACGCGAGATCACGACACGACAAGTAAGTGAATGCGGTTTACATATTTGGCACCGATATGAAGTTATGACTGTAAGGGGCAGGGGGGCAGATGGAAGCACAGGGTGTGGGGGGTGTTCTTCAAATTCAAGCGGTGGTCCGGGGACCCTAAAGGACCCTTACCCCTCTGGACCACATATCCACCTGTGGTCCACTATCTAATTTAATTAACATCACATCTATAGAAGTGCATTGGACTCAAAAGGCAACTTGAATCTAAGAAACTGCAAAGGGTGATTTACAGGGTGCTTTTTACATCTTTGATTAAATTAGGAATTATTAACGCATATTAGAATTAAGAATACGAGGTTAAATAGTAGCTTAAAATTACTGTCTAATTTCTCATTCGATATTATAAATAGCCTAATATTATTCGTTTTATTTTATTCATTTCCACGTGAACAAATTAAAAACGTTTTGAACATTAAATTAATTTTGTTTCAATAGAATTAATTACGTTGTGATCTACAGTTTAATTTAACGCTATTTTAAAGCTCCGAAAAATAGTCCACTACATCTAGACATGAAGTAATTTTTCAAATATATTGAATTCTCGGTTTTTTTTCTACAATTGAAGGCAGGGGAATTCTGTTTCAGAGGTCTGTTGAGGATGAAGCTATTGTTTTTTTCTTCACAAATAACACAGGGCTGTAATGGGTAGGATACGAATCTTTATTTTTTAAATTTAGAATGAAATGTTGTAGTTGTTTATGTGGAGCATGAATGTCTGTATTATAGGGAGTGAAGTGTAATACAAAAAAAATCATTGGTAATGATTTTAATTCGGTTCGTAAAGATGATGATAATAATAATATTATTACCACTACCAATAATAATAACAACAACATGGTAAATTTACTTGAAATTACTACAGCCATTCTTACACTGAAACATGTAGTCTGTTTACAAGTATTTGATTTGGGTGTAACTGTCTTCTTATTCCGTTGGACATAGATGTATTTGTGCAAATGATGGGTGCAGCAGAGCCGTGTGGTGAATTTAAAATTATTTCCCACTCGGGTCGTACAATACTGGTGGATGTTTGTGTGGATATGTAAACACACTTTGAGTTATCCAGAGTTATGGCACTGCGTGTGATAGCTACTAAATTTTATTGCTTTCATTCTTGACACCAAGCGAACTCCTCTACAGGCTGTAAAAAAGAAAGGAGAAAACTAGACACACACACACACACACACACACACACACACACACATATCACATATATATATATATATATATATATATATATATATATATATATATATATATATATATATATATATATATATATATATATATATATATATATATATATGACAGCAGCAATTTATGACAGGAAGAAATTTTGGATTCTAGTCACAGCAGGGCACTTTAGATAACAGCATGACGGGGAGCAACAAACCGCAACACCGACATTAATCTGAGTTATATTCAATATAGTAGGAGAACACTGGTGCTGCTGGAATTTCTAACAGATAAACACTGAAATAATTCATTCAAAGCATGCTGGTATTTTGATATTTGATATGAGGCTTGTATTTCTGTCAGTTTTTGTCTGCATTATAATCTTTCTACTGTAGTAGCTTTTAACTAAACGAAATTGTACGGAATAACGAGTAAAAATAAATACATAGTCTAAGTAAATATTAAAATTCCATAAATAAAAATAAAATTGAAGCATTTTATTTTACTCGTGTGTGTTAATTTACAGTCACCAAACGTGCCCTGTCCTCTGGTCAGCGCGAGACGGCTTGTGTTCCCAGGGCTGGAGGTCAGTTAATGTCTAAACCGGGTTAAAGCTCCTCTCTGCTCGGCTTTGACCCGGCAGAGGGCCGGGGGCGGAGGGGTGAGCCGGCGGTCAGCCTGTCTAAGATGAAAAAGTGAAACGACCCCAGAAAGAAAAGCCATCTGAATGGCTTTATATCACAGACAAAATAGACAGAAGTGAATTAATATAAAAGACCAAAGTTAGAAGGACTGTTACCCACTCATTTACGTTCATAAAACGCAAAATAACAGATTACAATCAACTAAAACGCTTAATGGTGTATAATGGATGTGAAAACTGATAAATATTCGTCTCAAACGTGTTGATTTGAAATGAATTAGTCTATGGCATCAGTGGTCAATTGTACATTGGTATGAAGGTTGGTGATTTTGCGCCTGTGGGAAGAATCGACCTTGAGAAATTAAAAATGTATTATTGTACAATATTTCGCGGGTTAAATCCCTTTACTATCGACAGGTAACGTTAACCTTTAAATATCGGACGATCGACAATTTGTCTTTGCACAACAATAATCTGACCACAGAGGGAGAGAAAGAGAGACAAGATGACAGAGAGAAACCCCGTGGAACAATGGGCTCGCGACTCCCGCAGGCCGCGTGAACTCTGGATGGTCCCCAGCTCGAGCCCCTGCGTGGCCCTGTCCAGCGCGAGGACTAATGGAACGGTGAACCAGCGGTCAATGATTCTGATTGACCCTCACGCGACCTGACGGCAGCTAGGCTACATTCTTACAGAAGAATGCTCTTTCACACACCGAAACATCTCTGTGCTGTTGTTGCTGCTTCTAAAAAGGAGTCCACCAAAGTTCAGAGTAGGGAAGCCCATTCAGAAGGTGTGAGCTAATGAATCCAGGTTTCAAACCCCTGTTTAGCAGAATAATTTAGGCCGGAATAATTGTGAAAAATGAAAGTTTTAGGTCAAAGTCCTTTCTACTCAAAGCATGGATCAATAGTCCTTACTGAATAGATTCTAGTGCCATTTGTATTTGGAGAACTGAAGTCAAAAGTAAAGTTTCATTAGTCAAATCAGGGTGAAAGTTGGTGATTGATGTTTACCTCAGCTTTAAAACAGGTCTGTGCTGACTTTAAAACCATAACGCTTGGCTGATCCTCTCATGCAGCTTTTTTGCAACACGTTGTTTAACTCAGTTTCCAGCCTCCTCTCATTTAAATTGCGCAGACATACACAGCTAAAAATCACTGCTTATCCTAGTACAGAAAATTGCCCATGGTAAGAATGCACATCACAGGAACCTTGTGGAAAAATGCACAGAAAATACTCATGAATAACACTTATTAGGTGGTATGAGCAAATGTGAACAATAGACTTAATGATGCATTACCAAAACATGATATGAAGGAAAATAGAAAGCATCTTAAGTGGAGCATGGGAACGTATCTCTGTGTATGTTGGATGTTATTTCAACAGTCCCACAACAAAATACTTCAATAACAGTGCCATCATTCACTGGTAAACCTGTGTTCCATTACCTCAAATTGGCTGGTTATATAGTCAGACTTTAGCTTGGAGTAGATGGTGCCATAGCTGAGGCTGAAACATAAAATAATATGATAATTAGATAATAATATAAGATTAAGATTAAATAGAGCAGGCTCTTCCACCACAAATCTACTTCAGTATAGTCTAAATAAAGAGCCACAGATTAATTTCCAGGTCTGAATACTTATTTCAGTCCACTGTCAGGTCCAGTCCAGATTGTGATGTTACTATCATCCACTATGATGCTGGTCACGTTTCTCCCGCAGCTGGTCACTTGTTAACCAGCAACTGTGGCAGGTGACCAGCTGTCATTTGGCAAAAACCTTCTTCCTTTTGGCATGAACACTTGTAAAAATATATAGATTTGTATAGAAATGTGTAGCATTTGGAAAAGATTTCTTATTGATTGACTAAAAAGGACTGTTCAGCAAACTGTAGGAATTAGCAGAATGCATATCAGTTCTGGTTTCTTTTCTGTAAAAGCAAGTCAAGGCGTTTTGAAATTCAACAGTTTGATCACACTGCAGTATTAGTTTATAATACTCACCCCAAGATACAGATGTTCAACAGAGAAGTCACATTAACAGTGGTTTGGGTAAACACAAACAATAATGTGAGTGGATTTATAAATATTTGATGCTTTCACCATATTTCTAAGTACTTAGCTTGGTGTAAACAGTCATGAATCATTGAGTGAGACCATTTCTGGAACAAGGTACCCAGCTCCATTTACATGGCCTTTTAATGCAGGTGGAAAAACCTGACTTTAAAACAGATTCCTTCAATAGCCGTTCACTTGTTACATCTTATATCATTATGTCAAACTTTTGGCTCTATTTCCTCTGGAGCACCAGCAGTAAATATTTCCCCACTGTGATGCAGTCTTCATGCAGGTTTCCTCAACATATAGCGTACATCCAGTCTAGTCTGCAGTGTACTGTTAAAGGTGCTGCTCTTTAAGATGATGATTCGGCTTGCTTGTAATAATTACACTTATGAATCAAAATTAATGCAGAGGCTTTAATGAGTTATTGATGTCGAGAAAACTACATGCTTCAGCACCATTAATAGCTTCAATAAATTACATATTGACACTGATTCATCATATGTTAAACAACAAGAACATGCATGTTAGAAAAATGAAGGCGTGGGCTGAATGATGGTTTTAAGTAGTTTCATTATTTTTGGGCAGAGTGTAAATACTATGTCCTATATAAAAGAACCAAGTGAGTGAGGACACATGGGTGTAAATCTTTGTCAGCACCAAGAAGGAGCCATCAGCAGCCATCCATGAAGTGAACCTTCGCCTATATATACCCTGTAGAACCGAATGTGTGTGGAGCTGTCTCAGTCACAGATTGGGTTCTAGGGGAGTCTATGGGCGATGACTAACCATCCATCAAAATCAATGGAAGGGAATGAAGTAGTGCTTTGTGTTTACTGTGCTGTTGCTCTGCCAAATGCCAAATGTCAAATGTCATGTTGTATCTGATGTTTTCACTGTATAGGAATTAGATTTGTTTTATAAGGTGTTCTATATATCCAAGGTGGTGGAGAGGTTAACTAGTCAAGTTAATCTTTGTGTGTTGAAAATGTCTTTATAAACAGTAACATATCTGCTCTCTGTAAAGTTGATACTCTGGTTGGTGCAGTTGTTTGGAGAATTTAAAGAGGCGACCAAACGTAATACTGAGAAAATGAACACAAAAATGTTAATGATTTGAATTATATATTAGTAAACCTTAGGATTTCAGCTAAAACATGGACACGGTTCCAGTGTCCTGCTCATGTGAAAATATAATCTGTGACTTTAAATATATATGTCCAGTCAAAACGTTAGTAGCTAAAAATGATTTAGAAAAGGCTAACGTCAGAACACTCTTCATCTAAATTTATTCCATATCACACAAGTGAAAATTTAATTCACGGACTTATCAAAAATCAAGATTCAGCTACTGGACTACTGACTTTATAACTACTCCATCATTTCCAGCCTTTCATTAACGGCTCTTCTTAACAAATGACTCATTAGATCAAACATATTGAGTGCATAAATTTAGTCCTGTCAACCCTGCCAAAATCTTCAGGCCTATTAAATCCTGGTGTAAACTGTAGCCAAGCAGAAACGTTTTGCTCTCTTTTCTTTATTAGAACAGCTGACTATTAGCTGATTTCCAGTTAAATAATGGCATATCACAGGAGTTATTAAGAGGTTTTGGCCTCTGCTTCCAAAGAGAGCAGCTGCTGCCAAAGACGAAATCCTCATGAAATCCTGAAGGATACAACACAGATTTATGACTCCCTCTTTGTCCGCAGAGATTATTTTTTATAGACTTTAGCCGTTTTTCATTTACGGCCTTTAATTTATGCAAAGATAAAAATAACCAGTAATAATAAGGACGGAATACGTCCACATTGTGTGTCTTTTTCTTCGTGTGGGGCTTATATTTAACATATTCCTCTCTTTCACCTCTTTCGATTTTGCATTTAGTTCAGTTCACTCTCATTTTTTAGCCCTTGTCGCATTTTTTTCTGTGGTCCAGCTTTGATTTAGCATCATTTTTTATGCAGAGCTGTGCTGGTTCTCCTCCCTTAAACATTGAGTTGTTGTTGGTGAACGGGACACCTCGAGCTGACCCCAGCCTAACAAAGCCAACTACTAGTCACTGTCTGGGAACCTTTTATCCCATTCTTTTATTAGAGGCCTTTTCTGACCGGCCACGTTTTGTTATGTGTCCTTTGACTGGCCACAAGGCCAAATATGGCCCCACCGTCCCTCAATATGTGCCAGATTAATTTTTCAGTTTGGACCATCTGTGTGGGAGTAAAAAGTCAGTCAGTGAAAAGTCATAAATCTACAGTCTGAGCGTTTTCAATAGGTGCTATTTGTGTGGTAGGGGGTTGGGATGTGACAGAAGAAGACACAAGATAGATAGATAGATAGATAGATAGATAGATAGATAGATAGATAGATAGATAGGTAGGTAGGTAGGTAGATAGATAGATAGATAGATAGATAGATAGATAGATAGATAGATAGATAGATAGATAGATAGATAGATAGATAGATAGATAGATAGATAGATAGATAGATAGATAGATAGATAGATAGATAGATAGATAGATAGATAGATAGATAGATAGATAGATAGATAGATAGATAGATAGATAGATAGATAGATAGATAGATAGATAGATAGATAGATAGATAGATAGATAGATAGATAGATAGATAGATAGATAGATAGATAGATAGTTTTTTTTGTTTTTTTTATATATTGGCTCTATATGTCACCAGGCCTTTTTCTGCCCCTAACGTTATTTTTCAGTCTGTGAACATCTAATCTTTGCCGTTTCCCCCGCTAGCACATCTTCATTAGTCCTATAATGAACATTTTTTTCCTTCAAATTATCCCATTACGTCTGACATAAACAACCTGAAGTGCTGCCTCTCATTGGTTGGCCGCAGGGTCACGTGGCCCGCATGGCCGTCCGTCTATTTGACAGCCGCAGGATGGCTTGATGCCAGAGGGGGAAAAAGAGACAGAGAGAGGGGAGAGAAAGAAAAATTAGTATTCTCCTACCAGCCTCGCTATAAATCAATCATGGAGTCCTACGTGGTGAGCTGTAAATATGCTGAGCCGCAGTTCCCGCCTTGTGAGGAAGATTACAGTAATTTTAGTGACCAAGGGGGGTATTACAACAACCCCCAGGACAGTGGTAGTTATGGAGGGGGCTATCAGTCCATGCAGCCCCCTCCGCCTCCTTACTCACCACAACAAACCGGCTATCAACACACTTTGCAGGGGCATCACCGGGAGGATGGAAAGGACCACTCACAGCATCACGGGGCAACATTCTCCGACTACACAGACACAGATGGACCCGGTAAGGACAGGTTTGCCATGGGTGACCTGCAGTGCCAGGCCTGGATGACCTGCGCAAAGCCCGCTCAGGTGCAGAGGAAAACGGCCTGCCAGGCCAAAGACAAGCCGCCCATTGTTGTCTACCCGTGGATGAAGAAAGTGCACGTCGCTCACGGTGAGACAGACCCGAGGGTCTTATTTCATCCATCTCTTCTTCACACCCTCTACATTTTATATTCACATCTGAAGGTTTTATTATCTTTCTGTGTTTGTTTTCTTTCTTTCTTTCTTTCTTTCTTTCTTTCTTTCTTTCTTTCTTTCTTTCTTTCTTTCTTTCTTTCTTTCTTTCTTTCTTTCTTTCTTTCTTTCTTTCTTTCTTTCTTTCTTTCTTTCTTTCCATTTGTATGCACCGTTTTTGTTGTCGAGTTATTTATGATCTCAGTGAGAGTCAGGGAGAATTACAACCCCTATAAAGTTTTATGGCTCTGCCACAGCGTGTGTGTGTGTGTGTGTGTGTGTGTGTGTGTACGTGAACGTGCGCGCGCGTGCGTGTACAGATTTTGTGCTTGGATGTGCAAAGCTGCAAAAACTTAAAAGTAAAAATTGCTTCTTGGACATACTCCCATCCAACCACAAATTAAATGGTCAACACAAACTCACTGGATAATAACTGCTGGAATATTCGATAAGATTTTAAAAGTGCAGTAGGCTAAGTCAGTTTCCTAATTAAATCCCTATAGGTTACTGAAATATTATTAACAAAATAAAGTCTAAATAAAATATAATGCATGAGATGTAATTTATTTCCATCTAATGTTCTCCCTCTTCATTTTTTTCATCCCTCAGTGAATCCCAATCACGTGGGTCCAGAGCCCAAACGGCTGAGGACGGCCTACACGCGCCAGCAGGTTCTGGAGCTGGAAAAGGAGTTCCACTTCAGCCGTTACCTCACGCGCCGTCGCCGTGTTGAGGTGGCTCACGCGCTGTGCCTGTCCGAGCGGCAGGTGAAGGTATGGTTTCAGAACCGGCGCATGCGCTGGAAGAAGGACAACAAGCTCCCAAACACCAAAGGAAGAAAGAGCAAGAAAACAACAGAGAGTGACAGCGACAAAGCGGTCATATCTGTGTGAAAATAAAAATACAAAGTAAACAGTGAAGGAGCGGAGAATGGCGTCAGAAGCAGCACCTTCTACCAAACTGATATTTTTAACACATCTAAGGTGTCTGCACTTCTGAAATATTCCAAGACTGCTTTTAAAACTATAGACTATCCGTGTATAAGCCTGATCTTCAGAAGTCCTCCATGTAACCTATTTTTTTTCATTATATCAGAACTTTGATTTTGTCTTTTTTACACCTTCTTGTTATATAGCTTTGAGATTTCCTTTGAATTAATTTCCATATTTAATGAATTGATGAATGTCTTACATTTGAGGGTGTCAGATAATTTTTATTGCTTCATATTTATACAGCCGATATTAAAGGCGTTAAAGCATGGTTATATAGTTGCAGTCGTGCCAAACTCTCCCGTATGTGTCTTTTGGAGAAAACAGGGTTTTATTTGTACAGGGTAAACATAATACAGGGTTTTATATGGACTACCTAAAACCTGAAACAGAATAATTTATGTACATGCACATTTCAGAATGTTTTCTTTATCCACAAACTGCTTGAGACAACACAACGTAACGACCTGAAAACACCAAATTATTGGGGCGGCTAATGTGCAGAGAAGCTGCACACAGAATGTTTAGATTTTATGTTACATCTTAAAAAGAAAAACAAACAAAAAATAAACAAAAAAATGCATATATAGTAGGACATGTAGCCATATTCTGCAGAATTTATTTTCTGCGAAAGGTCAATGAACTTTTCAGTAATTTAAGGAGGTCATCCTACAGTTTTACGCACGAAGGGAAAATTATGAAGGATTTATTTAAGCGGCCAAAATTTGAGGTACACGTTTTTTCTACATAACACCAATTGTAAAGTCAACTTATTTTCTCAGGGTTACAGGGTTTTAATGAACATAACTTCCTTAAGTGTGTAAGTTTGTTGTTGTTTTGTTAAGCGCCGAGAGCTTTAAAATTCTCTCCAAAATATGTTGCTTTAAAACACTTCACTCTTTCATTCCAGTTTAATATGCTATTGATTTTTCATTAGTCTACCTAAGTACTTATTTTTATTTGTATTATTTAGAAGCCTATTTTATTCTTTGTAGTAAGCATCATCTCTGTGTTCCTTTTTGAGAAAAAAATTTATATGTGGAAATGTTTTTGATAAATTACTTAGCTGATAAAAAATAAAAAAAAATGTTGCATTAATTTTTGTCGTATTTTATAATTCTTTCTTATATATTTGAGGGGAACGGTGGATGAATGGTTAGTGTTTGTATGGCGGATGGTGACTGGATGCTGAACTATGAGGGAAGTGACGTTGACTTACTCCAATAAAGAAGTATTGCACATATGTTCATTTCACATTAAAAAACGCTACTGATTTTATTTTAATGTGTTGATCGATGGTGACTTTTAAACACGGTTTACTTCGAAAACGGGGGGAAAAAAATCCATTCTTCGCGTTTACTGGGAGTGAACATCCCTTCCATAATATATATTTGTTTGAGTCATAATTTACAGCTATACGTCAGGTCATATGAGGGAAGGAAAGACAAATACTCCGTGATGTCTGCACGCTTTTTACATGTAACAATTTTTCCCTGTGGGGGGTTTAAACGCCTTAAATCTGATCCGAATAAGTCCTGCAGATAAACGGGAAACCCTATCTTCTCCTCCTTTTAAATCATTAAAGACACGTTTGTCTGAAACAGACACATAGCTTCAGTGTTTAAAGGGGATAGGCCTGAAACTAACCCCTAAAAGAATATAAATATTCCGAATTAGATCATCATAGGGTGAAATGTAACGTTTTGATGCTTGTAATTTTTTGGACAACCCTCAGTTCTTTGCGCTTTTACGCACGGTTTGCGCACAGCGGTGGATCTTTGTTGGATATGTTTACTGACAAAACATTGCACATACCCTTCTTTGGGAGTATGTGTTTGTGAGTGAACATATGTGTGGTGGGATGTAAAGGGAAATGAGCGCCGAGAGCCATTAATTGGTGGCTTCCGTCGGAGATGCGGTTGAAAGAAAAGATGGGAATGACACGAAGAAGCCTGGGATATCTATCACAGGCTGCAGATCCACAACAAAGCTGAGTAGATGCATGACCAAATACACGTGGAAATATGAACCCCTGCAATGTGGAATAACAGATGGATATTTTACACGTTTTAAATTGGCCTGGGAAAGAAAACAGTGGGTGCATAAAAGCAGTTGACTGTATTATGATAAAAAATAAATGCCCTAAATGATCATAAATATTTGAATTTTGGTTGACACTGAAACATCTTTACATAGCCTCCATTGTCTATACTATAACAGCGTGTGGAGCTACAATCTACTCTGTCTCCCTAATACAAACATGCTCCGGATGTGGTGAAGCAGGTAGGCCCTCCTCAGGAAATACAAGGTACTGTCGTCTGTTGAACAAACAAACCAACTGATGATATATGGCTAACGGAGTGATTATGGGACCAAAATACAGAAAAGTCAATATTTGTAATACATTTTAGACATCAATGAAGAAAAAATATGGAAGAAGGGTATTAATAACTAAAGGAGATGTATACATGAACGACAAGAACAAACAACAGATTACTTAGGAACGTTAGAAAAAAAAAACAAAAGTCCGATTCTAGGGCAAACAATATGGAACGGTCATGTTGAGATGCTGCCTAAATAACATCATTAATAGGAACTGTAATGATTATAACCTGCTGAACGGTTTGTGAATTACGCAAATAAAGTAATCTTCCTCTATTTCTTTTTCTATTACAGACCAAAAGACAATTTCGCCTCAAATTAACCCAGGCTTTGAGGTGTGCATTATGAATACCTTAGCCAAGATTGTTTCCCTAACAGTGTTTCTAAAGATAATATTCTTTAGGCATGAAAAAAGTGAACCTATAATTGAGTTTCAAAAAATGTCCACTCAACTGGACACTGTGCATTTAATTCTTGCAGAAAAGAACCATGTATGTAAAATGAAAACTCAGAATGTGTAAGTGTAAGAAGTCTGAGTTTTTCTTAGTGCCACTAATCTGATGATTTCTCACATTTTAACACACTCTAATACCTGATGTTACTAACTTCAAACAACGTTTTGTTTGACACAGCTGCTAGTTTTAGTTTAATAACAACCAGCAATTCATTTACACTCAAACATGTTCCTGCATACAATGTTAATTAAGAACAGTAAAGTTACAATTATGACATGAATGCAAGTGTTTGAGATGATACATGATTATCCACTGTGGTGCCTGATAGGAACTAAAACAACCAAACACATAAATATGAATAAATACACATAAATATAGAAGAGGACAGTTGGTGAATAGCTGTCCATTGTGTTTATCACTATATAAGAGTTAAAGGTGGAGTCCAAGGTGTCTTCCTGGAACATTTGAACTATATTGCTTAAAATCCTCTACAACCAATTAATTAAATAATCTAACACAAAAAATAATGATATAGTAATCTGTGAAACTGACAGGAATGAAACAAAATCCAATCGTTTTGAGATCTCACTCGAAATGATTAAACAATCAAACTCAACTGTCACCCCCCCCCCCCCCCCAACACGTCCTCATCCATGAACCATAGGGTGGAGGGGCAAATGGCAAATACGTTTGATTGATACCACTTTTCAATCATTATATATATATATATAATGATTGAATATATATATATATATATATATATATATATATATATATATATATATATATATATATATATATATATATATATATATATATTGTATTAAACATTTCAACATTTTATTGATTGGTTGTAATCGGTGTGTGGAGAAACTTTCAAGCAATACTGTAAAAATTACACCAGGAAAAACATGTTGGATCCCACCTTCAATTGACTGTTATCTTTTACCACTCTGTTTTTGGGACATACGTTTCAATCAACCATTTCAGTTTATGTATTTTGCTCGCTTTTTGCCAAGACTTGACGTGTCCCTATTCTCTCGTGTACCTTTTTAATTTAAATATAATACTAATTGGTGCAATGTGAGTATATCCGTTTAATCTAATATCATGTATTCATCAATTCATCTAAATGATCTGATCGAAGCCTACCGTTGATCAGAGCACCCATGCATTGATCATGTCTGATGCTGCAGCAGCCCACCCCCACTGTTGATCCAAAGAGGAACCAACGACTAGAGCAGCAACAGAATTTGTTTCCTTCCGGACAGGAATTCGGGACGGACCAGTCAGTGTCTGTAGAACAAGCACTTGTCCTTAAACTTGTCTTCACTGTTATTGACGTAAATCCTTTAAATCATTTCTAGGCACCATAAAGACCATAAAACAGCATCATGTCTCTGCCCGCGGAGGCTTTCATGTCGCAAATAGCAGGTAACGTGTAGACTTTGTTTATTACTTATTGTTTTAATGAGCAAACAAGCAGCTAATATTTACACAGCGTTTCTAAATTAACCACAGCTATTTAACATAGCAGAACTTTTCCACTATACCCGCCTCAATAACGGTTGGTTTTGCTTTATTGTTTAGTTATCTTGCCTTGTACTCAAATGTATCCTTGTGTTTAACTGTAGCTCATATATTGACAAAACAGAGATAAAAATATATAACAGCGCAGTGTATTTAATATTTTGTGAACTACACACAGAAACGATGACAGTGTTTTGTCACGACAGCCTGTCAGGGGTTTTTTTCATGTTACAAACGGTTGTGTTTCGTGCTATAAAAAGCACGATTTATATAAACATTTCGCTAAAATTAAAACCCAACAAGCTATGTCAAATCCAAGATGGCGAATCACATCTTCTTCGCTTATGTTGGTTGTGGTTTAAGAGGTGTTCTGCTGCCAGTTGCCCCCTGGTGGCAGAGAGTGGTACAGCAACACGAGTCCTGTAAATGTATAGCAGATTGTTGACTTTTGTCTCGGAGCCGTTAGTGGCAGCACCCAGAGTTTGGAGTTAGCAAGCGAAGAAGAAATACAAGCCATCTTGCATTCTGCTCAGCGAAAAAGTGAATGAATTACATGTTGAAAAGTCGCAATTGTGTCTTTTTGTGAAGATGAGGAATGTTAAATGAACCCACTGAACTGTAGCCATGATCTTAAAGTTTCATATTCTCAAAATGGGGCAGAGATGGAGTTTTGGAGCTTGTAAATGACTAAAATGTACCCATGTCAAGGGTACAATTCCCCGTCTGTGGGGTTAAAAGATAAAAAAAAAAATAAATAAATACATGAATAAAATAAGTGAATGAATAGAAAAATAAAATAAAATAAAAAATAAGAACAAAATGCAGACAACAAAAAAAGAAAGGGAAAAGAAGAAGAAGGAAGGGAGGAAAAAAGAAAACAATAAACAACAAAAAAAACTATTTGTTACCTACTTTCCTATCTACTAATTTGTTTTTAGTTTTTAGTTTTTTTTGTTTTTTGTATATATGTCTATGTTTAGTACTTCAGTTATTGATTATTGGTATTGTATTTATTCTTATTGTTATTATTATCATAATTTTTTGTACTATGCACTATATTGCTATAAGATGAATTCAGGTTATTGGGGAAGTGAAGAAGGGGTAGGATTAAATAAGCTTATGCTTCATCCTACTCCTTTTCGGACATGTCATTGTTATTATTATTATTGTTGTATTGATTATTGTTGCACTTTGCACATGTTCGAAATGGATCATTCAAATCAAGATACAGCAGTGTGTAATGTCAGTGCTACTAAGGGGGCGTGTCTGCATGCTGCAATGCATTTACATGTGTATGTCACAGTTATATTAGCAAAATATTAGTGGTTAATGTAGATCAGTGATAGAGTCTAATCCAGTCCTCGAGGGCCGGTATCTGATAGTTCCCTCTTCCAGCACACCTGGTTCAATTAATGATCATTTTATCACCAAGTTCTGCAGAAGTCTGATAATAATATAATAGCTTCCAACAGGGAAACATCTAAAACATGCAGGATATCGGCCCTCGAGGACCAGAATTGCCTACCCCTGGTCTAAATTAAAAGCCCGGTGACTTAAGAATGTCCGTCATTGTTGTGTGTTTGTGTGTCTGTTTTTGACTGTGACAGCTGCTGAGCCTTGGCCTGAAAATGCAACCTTGTACCAACCGCTGAAGGGTAAGATTGTATTTGTCTGACAGGGAAACACATTTACAGTATGAATACTTCTGTAAAAGCCATAGGTAGTTAATATTCCACTGGTGTTTTTGCAGATGATCAGATTCTGCTGTCAGACTGTGCCTCGTCTCTTGCTGTTCAGGTAAAGATGTGTGTTTGTGCTGTTTTATGTGCAAGTGTTTGTGGTTGATCGGTACATTTTCAGCCACATCTGACCCTGTGTTGGTTCTGTTCTGGGCAGGCCTACCTTAGGATGTGTGATCTACCAGTGCAGGTGGTTTGCAGAGTGAATGCTGAATATATGTCACCTTCTGGTGAGTTCACATACAGCTCAGGCATATTGACCACTTTGATAAGCATGAATGTGATCCCTAAAATGTCAAATATTATGGTTGGATATATATTATATATTTACTACTGTTAAATACTTCAAACCCTTGTGTTTGTATATCTATACATAGTGTTAAAATCTTGTTTTTTTGTTTGTTTATTATTTATGTCAGTATTGGTCATTTTTGGCTCAAATTTATTTCTGTGTGTATTTTCTTCTTCTAGGTAAGATTCCCTTTATCCATGTAGGAAACCAGGTAGTGTCAGAGCTGGGACCAATAGTACAATTCACTAAAGCTAAGGTGAATAAGATGAAAAACACATCTATACACAGAGCTATTAACATTGAAACAGCTTGGTTTCATATTATTAAATTGAAGTTACCTACATTCCTTTATTAGAAATACTTTTTTTTGGTTTATTTTGGCATTTTTGAGATTTCTTTGAAAGTAAAATGAAACATGTATTTGTGTGTTTCAGGGTCATTCTTTGAGTGAAGCCTTAGATGATGTTCAGAGAGCTGAAATGAAGGCCTACATGGAGCTGGTCAACAACATGTTGCTTACTGCGGAGGTAAACACATATCCTTAATCAGCACATCAGTTACACACTTGGAAGTTTATTTCCAGATAATTAAAATAATCTCTTCTCTGCAGTTGTACATCCAGTGGTGTGATGATGCTACAGCTACTGAGGTTTGTATACTAGTCTGGTTTTTTTGGGGGGGGGTTTGGTACTGATTCAACAGTCTTTTTACTGCCTCCTTGTATTTTGTGTAGATCTCTCGTCCCAGATACAGCAGTCCTTACTCGTGGCCTCTCAGCAGCATCCTGGCCTATCAGAAGCAGTGGGAGGTTCGTAGGAAGATGAACGCCATTGGCTGGGGAGGAAAGACTTTGGAACAGGTGAGCAAACGCATGAATGCTGAGGCCATGGGTTTTCTGTAAGCAAACTGATGTGAACACTTCCCTAAACCTCATCATTATTATTTGTGTTTCATATATAAAACAGAATGGAATAGATCTGGATCATATATGTTACAGGAACAGTGGAAATCAGTTTAGCAGTTGTGTTCTATTTAGCAGCAAAAACATATCAGAAGAAATACTAAAGCAAAATTTAGACAATGTGCAAAATATCCAGAATAAAATATTATATACACATTTGCAACTGAAGTATTAATCAGAACTACTGAAATGTACAAATGTTAACTCCATACTACAAATTAATATGTACAGAAAAAATAAATATATATATATACAGGTAAATGATATGTACCAGATGGATCAATCATTAGATTTTTTTATTTGAACATCTAAGAAACCCTATTGATTTTCAAAAAGTATTTCTGATTTTCTTGTAAGTTATGAGTTGACATTAATAACGAGGATCAGAATAATTGATTAATTGGTGTGTTACCGTTGCTCCATTGAAATATAATAAAAAGCAGCTGGAGAGAAAGAAATATCAAACTTCCATGTTAAAACACCAGGGTTCCCACAGATCCTTGAAAAGTCTTAAAAGGCATTGAATTAATTGTTCTAAAAATAAGGCCGTAATTGCATTAAAATGTCTCAAATCAAATTTTCAAAAAAAATTGGGCACATTAGTAAGATTTATGTTAGTTTGAAATAAAAAGTATGTGGTAACATTTAGGCTGTCTATATTACAAAAATAATTTAGCGTGAGTAGAAAATGAGGGCACATCATTCTGTGGGTGTAGTATTCCTTTCACTATGCTTATTTTTTACAAGTGTGTGTTTATATGGTGTGTGTGTTATATATTAAAAATGATGCTTCTTGATGCAAATGGTTCATGAATGTAGCAGCAACTGGACCAACAAGTCATGTTCTATTTAAAATAAACAGTTGGGTAGAACTGCCCCCAGGTAATTCATCTGCTGTTGTTTTTCACTTTTGGTTCATTGTCAGCTTCGTCTTAAATTACATTTCAAATGGCATTAAAAAAAGTCTTGAATTTAACTTGACCTGAGCTGTAGGAACACTGAGACACTGAAATAGAACACAGTTACAACAGTGTGTGTTTTGGTAGAATCAGTTTCTCATTGAATGTGCTCCTGTGGCTAAATGTCATCGAGTGGGTGTGTGGAATTGTCCTGATCTCGGACAACGCTCACCTCACGAATAATAATAATAAACATGTACTCAATAACAATAGAATTACAGGTAGGAGTATAGAAATATTTCTGATTAGATTTTTTTTTTAACTTGCTCTGTTTTGTGGAATCCTCTCCTCAAACAGCTTGTGGTGCATTCATGGACATTTATGTGCCTCAGTATGTTACAGGCTATCAAGTTATGAGCCAATAGCCCATTCACACACATGTCCCATGAGGCCTGTCATGTTTAAAATGTTACCGTATTAGCATTTAATGGTTTGTGTAATAGGTCTAACTTGCCAGAAGCACCACCTCTGATTGTTTCCATCACTGCATTAGTCTATTATTATTACCTCCGCCAAGAGGGTATTACATTTGAGTCTGTTTGTTTGTTTGTCTGTCAGCAGGATCACACAAAAAGTTCTGAACTGATTTTGATTAAACTTTCAGGAATGATAAAAATGTGTCAGGGAAGAACCCATTAGATTTAAGCAATGAAGGTCAAAGGTCACACTACAGGTCAACAGCTAAAACACATCAGTGGTAATATCTCAGGATTCAGACAAGATAGAATCTCACTTTTTTTTTTTTCCCATTCACATCATCTCACCTTCAGACATCAGATAGGACTAGATTTTGGTGATGATCCGGGAGAAATTCTGGATTCTGGACCACTTTGGAATGTATTCTCCATTTAAAATTTCTTCTGGATCATCACCAAAATCTAATCATTTGTTCCTTGCGACACCACCAACACGTCATGAAATCTTCATCAAGATCCGTCCAGAACTTTTTCAGTTATCTTGCTTATAGACAGACAGACAAACTCTGGCTAAAACATAACCTTCTTGGCAGACCTCTCTTCACTCTGCGCTCTGAGTGCTTTTCTAGTTCTTATTGTTTTGTTTGTGTTTCTTTCGCTGCTCATTATAAATAGTTTTTGTTTATCTGACTGAAAAGTCTTTATTGCTCCATAACAAATACCTTCCCTAACTTCCACTCTGCTGCACCAGATTTTTGATTCTATTACAACTAGAATTTATTTGACTGTGCATTTGGATTCACATCTAGACAAATGTAACTTGGAAGCAAAAACATATTATGGATGCATTTTTTTTTCAGCCTAATACGCCTTTATACGAGAAAATGTTATTATTATCATCATATCATCATCTTAATTTTGTTGTTTAATAATATAATAATGAAGATGTATAGGGTTGTTTTAAGATCCCATGATATTAATATGTTTTTAACATTAACTTTTCTGTTATAAGATGAGTTTGTTGGAGGTGTTGCTGAGTGTGGATAAAAGGACAATCCAACATTTTTCTCTGTTTGTTTCAGGTCTATGAAGATGTGAGTCAGTGTTGCCAGGCGCTCTCCCAGAGGCTCGGAACTCAACCCTACTTCTTTAATAAAAAGTATGTATTCATGCATGTGTGATATTTTGTGTTGTCAGCAGTTGGACACACCGGTAGCAGTTGTGGTGAATTTCTACAAATGAATTTTTTTGGTTTGACTTTACAAATTCTAGGCCCAAATGGTAACAGTCAAAGCCTCAGGTAGAAAAAGAATCAAAAAACAAATGGAAATTGATAAACAATTAAATTTACTATTAAAGTTTTATTCAGATGTGATTTTAAATATGACATATGATGATATAATGTAGAAATATTGATTAAATATTGAAATTCATTATAGCAGAAAATAATTCTCTATAATTTAATTGAAGCAGTACCTTCCGGAACCGTATGGATGTGAAATTCAAGAGCAGAAATTTCAAGACTTATCTCATAACTAAAACAATCAAATGTTACAGCATCTTATTCTAAATAAAATCCAGCTCTTTTTGGCATTCAAGAGCTGGTACAAAAAGTACATTTAATATGTATGTCCACACCTTTAGTTTTTTTCTGCGTAAATTAATCACCTTGATCTTGTGACTATGATCTGGAGTTTATATTTGTCATTGTGAGTTTCATAAACATATAAAGCATTTCATTGATTTTGACCATTAATTCTATTCTTTGTTGTGTCTCTTTTTGTGCATTCATTCAGCTTTTAAATTGAAAAGTACTTTGGCTCCACCTTGTGGTGTAAAGATGTAACATTCATTAAAAACACTCCAAAAGTTTTTTTCTTTAAGATGACTTAATTAGGAAATTCAGAAAATGGGTTTGGCCACCATCCAGTCTTATTTTATGTTCTGTTTAATTTAGTGGTCGTTAATTATGTGCCATTAGTGTCAAGAAACAAAGAAATTATTGTTATTAATAAAAATAACTGAACTCTTTTACAGTCCTTCAGGTCATACAGCCTTTATATGAGCACAAACTCATACAGATTTAAGAGCTTTTAATAAAGTGTTCCTATAATTATGAACAGCTTTTAATACAGCACAACGGACAAACATCTTATTGGCTCATAGAAATATTTGGCCACAATTACTGTGATCTTAAATGTTCCTCTGCTTTCTAAGAACATTCAGTGTCTATTATGTATTTTCTGTCATTAGTTTATTTCTTTGTCTGTGTCATAGTCCGACAGAGTTAGATGCGTTGGTGTTCGGTCACCTCTTCACCATCCTCACCACTAGACTGACCAGCGCTGAGCTAGCAGAGAGGATCAAGAGTTACAGCAATCTGCTGTCCTTCTGCAGACGCATTGAACAGACCTACTTTGAAGACAAGCGGTCCTGAAGGACTGAACCTCCGTCTGTCTCTGAACCATCTCAGACATTCTGTGCTTCCTTCTTTCATTCCCTCATTGTAACGCTGACGCTCATATCTGTTCTACAGTTTTTATTCTCCTCATTAGTCTCCATTTGCTTTGGGCTTGTACATTGTTGCATGCTGCTACTGGGAGGAGTCCCAGAGGAGTTTTCCTATTAAATAATGTGTTGACACATAATAAACTAAACAGGACAGAAGATGTTTTCTCTGATTCTAATTAAGCAGATCATTTTGTAGCCACACTGTCACATTTGTAAGGCTGTTACCACATGGATACCATTAGAAAAAGCTGTTTAACACAAAACCAGACTAATTCAGTCGTCATGTAGACTTTAAAACATCCACAGTCGAAGTGTGATGAAATGATCATCCAGTGCTAAAAGGGGTTCAAAGAGCGTCATATTTAGCCCCTCGACCCTTAAGCACAGCCGCCGACTTTAATGGCACTTACAGTTTTTCTTCTAAGCTTCTTCCCCAGAGTACTCTGCTATTTGTCTGTGTATTTATAAATACCCATAGATTCACTGTGAATAATGTGGTCACAGCTGTGAGGCATGAGTAGTCTGGACTCCACTTGAACCAGGTTTGAGGTTTTACCATATTCTTTCCGTAGAAGCTTATATTGATAGACAGTGTTGGCGAACCTGGAAATCCAGAAGGAAGTTACTTGGAGTTTTTGTGCATTAAAGCAAAAAATAAAAAAGAACATATTGATGAAGTGGATGTGATATATTCTTTAGTTTTTTTTCTCCAATGTTGTATGAATGGAAAGTGCCTCAATAAAATACATCAATAACTTAAACAGAGTTTTCCTGTTTTTCATATTCACATAAAGCAATGGAAATATTAATTATTATGTAAAAATGCTAATTTAATTCACTCACTTGTCATCTGAACCCACTTTATCCTCATTAGGGTCTCGGGGGTCACTGGGGGCCTAATCCAGCTACAATGGGTGAAGGTGGGGTACACCCTGTATGAGTCTCCAGTTCATCTCAGGACTGAACATATATAGACAATCAATCACTCTCACATTCACACCTATGGGTGATTTAGATTAACCAATTAACCTATCAGTGAATGTGTTTGGATGGTGGGAGGAAACTGGAGTACCTGGAGAAAACCAACAGACACCGGGAGAACATGTAAACTCCACACAGAAAGGTCTGGTGTTGGAATTGAACCAGGGTCCTTCTGTCTGTGAGGCACGAGTGTTAACCACTGCATCACTGTGCCACCTTTAACTTCATTCATATTTTCCAAATGCCACCAGAGTTATTTCCAGAAGTTGAACATGTCAGATCACACTAATGCTGGACGTCTTTCATTGGCTGTTTGTCTGATTTCATATTGAACTTGTGTTACTGTAAAGCTCTTCCACTGTCAGGCTTTTAGGTGTTTATGGACCTCCCAACCGTGTATGTGCCTGGTTGTTCACCAACATCAGCAGATTATTGACCATTTTAGAAGAGAAATGGAATAACTCTTCTGTGGTTTGTAATTGTGTTTAGAGTTTAGTCATATTTCTGTTACACTTTTCAATTCTATTTAAAGAAGTGTCATATAAAGTACATATTTTACTGTCATAATTGTAAAGGACCACACTAGTCTTTGTTTTGTCTTTATAAATTACCTAAATGTGTTGTGTTTACATTATGTCTATTTATAAATATCACATTTAATCAAATGTTTTTATTGTTGCATGTGCTTTAAAACCATTGATATGTGTTGGTGTGTGGACTGTTAGGGTTTAGTGATTGAATTGTGTCCTTTGTGTGACGTCGTAGATCCATAAAAGGAGACCTATAGAGGTAGTCAGACAGGTGTTGGTAATTAGGAAGCTGATTTGTTTGAGCCTGAGCCACAAAGCTTGATGTCCAGGCTCCATGAATGTCTGCTTCAGTGGCACAAAAAAAGGACTTTGACGCCTGTTTAACAAAATAGAAAATGATCTACCTTTTAGCATCCTTGATGAGCGCAGTGAGGTATGTTTGTTTTGTATCACTGGGTAGACTTGATCTCCTTTACTATGAATGTTTAATATTGATGCACAAAATTATGAAGCATGTGCTGTGAAGGCTGCATGGTGACTTCCTTGTTTGTTTGTTTGTTGACACAGTTCTCATGGTGCTATGGTGGACATGACTATTCTGCTGCAAGTAAAATAAAAAGACACCTTATGCATCAGTTGAGACTCTCTTTGGGGATCCAAGGGTTGCTACAATAATTATTATTAATATTAATTATATGTTGTGAGTGCACAGAGCCCTCTGACCTGGGTGGTGAGTTTATACACTTGGCCGTCTGAGTTCTGGCCGTTCTTCCTCCAGGTCTCGGACAAGCTCATTGGTAACATCTGATCGTTTCGTGACCCTATGTTACTGAACGTCTGTTTCCTGTGAGGTCAGAGGGTGACCTTTGAACTCCATACCCTGAGCTGTGACATTATGACTAATGACACACGATGGTCAGACTCTGCACAGTTAGAGGTCATCCGGTTGGCCGGCTTTATACAGACAGACAGACAGACAGACAGACAGACAGACAGAAATAAACAGGAAGACACAGGTGTGTGTCTTACTGAAGAGCTCCAGTTGTGTCTACGGTCATTTATAGGTTTCCAGACCACATGACCTTATGACCCTGACTGGGACAAGAATGTGGGACTGTGGATCATGTGTAGGAAAAACTCTGGGGGGAAAAAAGAAAAGAAACAGACACTTCAGACTATCTCCCAGTTGAAAATGTGTGGAATGGGATGAAGATTATCAAACAATAACTCTGCACTCTACCTCTCTTTATCCAGACTATCTCATTTTTTCTATTGTTAACTGTTGTATAGTTTGCTGTTATTGTAAATTCCTTAAATATTTCCTCACTGCATGTTGCCCTGTGGGTGACACCATATGTTCTTTTGTTTTAATGTAAGAAGTAAAAGTAAAAAGTTGCCAGAAAAATAAGTACAGATGCCTAAAAAATTATCTTAAGTACAGTAACATAGTTCTACTTGTGAGCACAGGTAAGGGCTACCTGCATGGCGTTTCCGCCTGACGCACCTCCGCCAGTGCCGATGGGGTAACTGCAGGGTCATCAGCCGGGAGCCACCCTTCATTGATGTTTCGCTCCTTTAATCCCGGAACATCTCACAGTGGTGGAGCAACGGCAGGGACGTCTCCCTGCCACCCCCTGCAGCTACCCCTAGGACCCCTCTTTCCCCCACAACCTGTCTCTCCTTCTCAGCCACAGCCAGAAGCTGGCTCTTTCTGCCTCTTCTGCCAGGTCTTTGACTGCACGCTTCAGGTTCGGCCCAGTCACACCAGCCTTCCTGAGGAAGCGCTGGATTGATGTCCCAATGAAGCCCCTGCAGCCAACCTCCACAGGGTAGATAGATGTCGTCCATCCAGCTTCTCTGCACTCAGCCACCAGCTCGGTGTATTTCTCCCTCTTCCGTTCAAACGCAGCCCCCATTCCTCCCTCCCAAGGGACCGTTAGCTCTGCCAGGATTGCTGATTTTCTTGCAGGGGACCACAGGATGACGTCTGGCCTCAGAGAGGTGGTAGTTATCTCTGGGGGGAACTTGAGCTGCCGTTCCAGGTCTACTCTTAGGTACCAGTCGCATCCAGGTGTTAAGAGTGACAGTCTTTCCCTCTGGCTGATGTTTTTTCCTTGTACACCTTGACCGACAAAGTGTATCATCGTCAGCCTCCTGGGAGGAGGGTCTTTGGCTGCTTCCCTTCTTCGCACTTCGAGGACTTCTGCAAACTTCCGCAAGACCAGGTCGTGCTGCCACCTATACCTACCCTGAGCCAGGGCTGTCTTGCAGCTGGACAGGATGTGTTGCAGGCTTGGGTTTGGGGCATTGCAGAGATGGCAGCCTTCCTCTGAGCCGTACCACCGACTAAGGTTTCTTGGGCTGGGAAGGGTGTCATACGTGGCCCGGATGAGGAAGCTCAGTCTTGCCTGAGGGATCCTCCAGAAGTCCGACCACTTGATGGTTCTGTTGACCACCCCCTCCCACGTTGTCCATTGCCCCTGCTGTGGTTGGCCAAGTGCTTTGATCTTATAATTTTCCTCCTCATTTCTGCCCACCTCATCAATCACCAGTTCTTTCCTCTCTTTCCTTGACGCCTTGGACCAGAACTTGGGAGCAGGTCCCCACCCAAAGCCGGCTCTCCCCACCTGTGTTCTGCCCACAACTTCGTCATGCATGAGCCTGCTGATGGCTTGGTCAACAGCCTCATCTGCCTTCCATTTGCGTCCTGTTCGCACTGGTGCCTTGGTACTTCTACTAAGGGAAGAGAACTAAAGGATGGGAAGTAATAAAGTCTTAGTTACTTCCTGGAAAAATTTACTAAGATTGCTTTTAAAAAAAAAATTACTCCCTTTTTAAAAAATAGACAATTACAGACACCACCAGACCATGGAGGAATGGATGTAGACCATTCACACATATTTGAAACAATTTAAAACTTTCAGAATTTTGGAAAAATGTTTGGAATGTCCTGAATCAAATACTGAGATATACTATACCGTTGAAACCAGAAATTCTGTATTTATGTAATTTTCATGAAAGTATTACTGAAGTTGATGAATATCTCATAGCTGCTAAAAAAAATGTATAATGAGGAAATGGGGACAGACGACCGCACAATTGACAACAATGATGGAGGACATATTCCAGATGGAAAACTAACACGCTGACTTAGGCTACAGGAAACACAAATGAACAAAAAAAAAAGGGAGAAAATGAACAGTATAGAGGCTAAAGAACTAGAAGCATGTGCAACCCAGATATTTTGATTTTAGTTTTTTTGTTTCTGTTGTATTGAATGTTTGTAATTTGTAAAATGACAAAATTCAATAAAATGCAAGTTACAAAAAAAAAAAAAACCCAACATAGTCTTAGTTACTTCACATCTCTATGTACCATTGACAATAAAGATGACTTAAATGGGGGGGGGGTTAGGCTTTTGGAGGCCTTCACTCATAAATAAATCACAATTTAGCAAGAAATAAATTTGTGTCATTCCCCAAACTTTGGAATGCAGATTCAGAACTGATTTACAGAATGTAATGATGTTTAATGTCCACAAGGGGGCAGCATCAGGACAGAAAAGGACAATGCAGCTGCTGAAACTGCACAAGTTAAGAAATATGTTCAGGAAAATGGAGAAAATAAACTAAATTGACACTGGCCAAAACTATTTCACAAGGATACTAATGTTTAATCACCCTCCCTCTCTCTTTACTGCTTTTCTGTGTAAAATATCCACAGCCATTGCTCTGTACAGGTTTAGTTTAACACTTTTATGAATCTCTGCTCTTTGAATTGGCTTCAGTATCCTTTAGCATGGGCGTAGGTTCCTATATAGATAGTCGTGACATGTCACAACTAATGTTTGGGATTGCACAATAGTCCCTACCAATATTTGTCATTTTAATTTAATATAGAAAAAAAATCTACATTCATTGAAACTGTTGAAATACTATCTCAGTGTAATACAGAATGGTGGGCCATTAGGGCCAGCAAGGTCTTCTCTGTTGGCCTAAACATGCTCAGAAAAGATTTTTTTTTTTCATAAATATGTAAACTAAACTATCTATTCTCTGTATTCTTTATGTCCTATTATTTCCACTTAATCAAGTGGCTTCCAATGGTGTTTTTTATGGTAGAGTTTTTAACCAGTTATATTTCAGCTAGCTTGTATTGTCAGGTAAATTACATTTGTTTGGTCCCGTTCACTTACAGAGCAGGGGCCTGCTATGTCTGTTCTGAAGGTCTCACTCAGGTTACAATAGCCAATCAGATCGCAATTCTGTGAACCAAGGCAAGCTAGAAGGTCTTACGCTAAATGTGACATATACGTGTTCAGTGATTGGATCTGGAGAATATCTATACCCTATATCTATAATATCTGAACACGGAAATTCAAGAGCCAGCTGTATTTTAACCCATAATGGCCGAAGGAGAATTTTCTTTGGAGCAAAAATCTGAGTGAGAGTTTGGGACAACTTTACACACTGGTCTGTTTGGCTGTTACGGTTTTGGATGTTCTGCTGGTATTGCAAGTGTGTAAACTTTTTGGAGGGGAACCCTGGACTCCACCCACAGGAAATGGAAATTGGACTCCACCCACAGGAAATAGAAATTGGGTGGAGTCCAGGGTTCCCCTCCAAAAAGTTTACACACTTGCAATACCAGCAGTGACCAAAGAGGGCTCACCACTACATTTATGCCTGCAGCTGAAGCATGTCACCTGTCAAAATGGCAGTGGGGTCATGGGAAATACTTCCAACCAACAAACAAACAAACAAACAAACACTAAAACTTCAACCAACAAATAAACGAACACTAAACCTCCAACCAACAAACACTAAAGCTTCAACCAGCAAATAAAACACTAAGGCTCCAGCACACACAGTTCCAAAAAAAAAAAACAATCACTAAAGCTCAGACCAACAAATAAACACTGAAGCTTCAACGAACAAACACTGAAGCTTCAACGAACAAAGACTAAATCTCCAACCAACAAAGACTAAATCTCCAACCAACAAAGACTAAATCTCCAACCAACAAAGACTAAATCTCCAACCAACAAAGACTAAAGATTCAACCAACAAAGACTAAAGATTCAACCAACAAAGACTAAAGATTCAACCAACAACGACTAAAGCTTCAACCAACAAACCCTAAAGCTCCAACAGACAAGCAAACACTACAGCTCCAACAAAAACTAAAACTCCAACCAACAAAAAAACAACGCTTCAATCAACAAGAAGACAAGAAAATACTGAAGCTCCAACAGACAAGCAAACACTAAAGCTCCACCCAACAAACACGAACGCTTCAACAAACAAATAAAAAACTAAAGCTCCAGCACACAAAGTTCCAAAAAAACAATCACTCAAGCTCAGACCAACAAATAACCAAACACTCAAGCTCAAAGAAACACTAAAGCACTAATAAACAGACACTAAAGCTCCAATAGATAAACACTAATGCTCCAACCAACAAACACTAAAGCTTCAACCAACAAATAAAAAACTACAGTTCCAGCACACAAAGTTAAAAAAAATCACTAAAGCTCAGACCAACAAATGAACACTCAAGCTCAAACAAACACTAAAGCTTCAACCAACAAACACTAAATCACCAATAAACATTAAAGCTCTTCCCTCCAATTTTCATTTCCAGTAGGTGGAGACTAGGGTTTCCCTCCAAAAAGTTTACACAGTGGCAATACCAGCACTGACCAAAGAGGATGCACCACTAGATGTCAGCAGCTGAAGCACACTACCTGTCAAAATGGCAATGGGGTCATGGGAATTTCTCCAACCAACAAACAAACAAACCAACACTAAAGCTTCAACCAACAAATGAAGACTAAAGCACGGACAAAGAAACTAAAGCACCGACAAACAGACTAAAGCACCGACAAACAGACTAAAGCACCGACAAACAGACTAAAGCACCGACAAACAGACTAAAGCACCGGCAAACAGACTAAAGCACCGGCAAACAGACTAAAGCACCGACAAACAAATAAAAAAACTACAGTTCCAGCACACAGTTCCAAAAAATCACTAAAGCTCAGACCAACAAATGAACACTCAAGCTCAAACAAACACTAAAGCTTCAACCAACAAACACTAAATCACCAATAAACATTAAAGCTCTTCCCTCCAATTTTCTTTTCCTGTAGGTGGAGTCTAGGGTTTCCCTCCAAAAAGTTTACACAGTGGCAATACCAGCACTGACCAAAGAGGATGCACCACTAGATGTCAGCAGCTGAAGCACACAACCTGTCAAAATGGCAATGGGGTCATGGGAATTTCTCCAACCAACAAACAAACAAACCAACACTAAAGCTTCAACCAACAAATGAAGACTAAAGCACCGACAAAGAAACTAAAGCACCGACAAACAGACTAAAGCACGACAAACAGACTAAAGCACCGACAAACAAATAAAAAACTACAGTTCCAGCACACAGTTCCAAAAAATCACTAAAGCTCAGACCAACAAATGAACACTCAAGCTTCAACCAACAAACACTAAATCACCAATAAACATTAAAGCTCTTCCCTCCAATTTTCTTTTCCTGTAGGTGGAGTCTAGGGTTTCCCTCCAAAAAGTTTACACAGTGGCAATAAAGAGGATGCACCACTAGATGTCAACAGCTGAAGCACACTACCTGTCAAAATGGCAATGGGGTCATGGGAATTTCTCCAACCAACAAACAAACAAACCAACACTAAAGCTTCAACCAACAAATGAAGACTAAAGCACCGACAAAGAAACTAAAGCACCGACAAACAGACTAAAGCACCGACAAACAGACTAAAGCACCGACAAACAAATAAAAAACTACAGTTCCAGCACACAGTTCCAAAAAAATCACTAAAGCTCAGACCAACAAATGAACACTCAAGCTCAAACAAACACTCAAGCTTCAACCAACAAACACTAAATCACCAATAAACATTAAAGCTCTTCCCTCCAATTTTCTTTTCCTGTAGGTGGAGTCTAGGGTTTCCCTCCAAAAAGTTTACACAGTGGCAATACCAGCACTGACCAAAGAGGATGCACCACTAGATGTCAGCAGCTGAAGCACACTACCTGTCAAAATGGCAATGGGGTCATGGGAATTTCTCCAACCAACAAACAAACAAACCAACACTAAAGCTTCAACCAACAAATGAAGACTAAAGCACCGACAAAGAAACTAAAGCACCGACAAACAGACTAAAGCACCGACAAACAGACTAAAGCACCGACAAACAAATAAAAAACTACAGTTCCAGCACACAGTTCCAAAAAAATCACTAAAGCTCAGACCAACAAATGAACACTCAAGCTCAAACAAACACTAAATCACCAATAAACTAAAAGCTCTTCCCTCCAATTTTCTTTTCCTGTAGGTGGAGTCTAGGGTTTCCCTCCAAAAAGTTTACACAGTGGCAATAAAGAGGATGCACCACTAGATGTCAACAGCTGAAGCACACTACCTGTCAAAATGGCAATGGGGTCATGGGAATTTCTCCAACCAACAAACAAACAAACCAACACTAAAGCTTCAACCAACAAATGAAGACTAAAGCACCGACAAAGAAACTAAAGCACCGACAAACAGACTAGGGTTTCCCTCCAAAAAGTTTACACAGTGGCAATACCAGCACTGACCAAAGAGGATGCACCACTAGATGTCAGCAGCTGAAGCACACAACCTGTCAAAATGGCAATGGGGTCATGGGAATTTCTCCAACCAACAAACAAACAAACCAACACTAAAGCTTCAACCAACAAATGAAGACTAAAGCACCGACAAAGAAACTAAAGCACCCACAAACAGACTAAAGCACCACAAACAGACTAAAGCACCGACAAACAGACTAAAGCACCGACAAACAAATAAAAAACTACAGTTCCAGCACACAGTTCCAAAAAATCACTAAAGCTCAGACCAACAAATGAACACTCAAGCTCAAACAAACACTAAAGCTTCAACCAACAAACACTAAATCACCAATAAACATTAAAGCTCTTCCCTCCAATTTTCTTTTCCTGTAGGTGGAGTCTAGGGTTTCCCTCCAAAAAGTTTACACAGTGGCAATACCAGCACTGACCAAAGAGGATGCACCACTAGATGTCAGCAGCTGAAGCACACTACCTGTCAAAATGGCAATGGGGTCATGGGAATTTCTCCAACCAACAAACAAACAAACCAACACTAAAGCTTCAACCAACAAATGAAGACTAAAGCACCGACAAAGAAACTAAAGCACCGACAAAGAAACTAAAGCACCGACAAACAGACTAAAGCACCGACAAACAGACTAAAGCACCGACAAACAGACTAAAGCACCGACAAACAGACTAAAGCACCGACAAACAAATAAAAAACTACAGTTCCAGCACACAGTTCCAAAAAATCACTAAAGCTCAGACCAACAAATGAACACTCAAGCTCAAACAAACACTAAAGCTTCAACCAACAAACACTAAATCACCAATAAACATTAAAGCTCTTCCCTCCAATTTTCATTTCCTGTAGGTGGAGTCTAGGGTTTCCCTCCAAAAAGTTTACACAGTGGCAATACCAGCACTGACCAAAGAGGATGCACTACTAGATGTCAGCAGCTGAAGCACACTACCTGTCAAAATGGCAATGGGGCCATGGGAATTTCTCCAACCAACAAACAAACAAACCAACACTTAAGCTTCAACCAACAAATGAAGACTAAAGCACCGACAAAGAAACTAAAGCACCGACAAACAGACTAAAGCACCGACAAACAGACTAAAGCACCGACAGACTAAAGCACCGACAAACAGACTAAAGCACCGACAAACAAATAAAAAACTACAGTTCCAGCACACAGTTCCAAAAAATCACTAAAGCTCAGACCAACAAATGAACACTCAAGCTCAAACAAACAGTAAAGCTTCAACCAACAAACACTAAATCACCAATAAACATTAAAGCTCTTCCCTCCAATTTTCTTTTCCTGTAGGTGGAGTCTAGGGTTTCCCTCCAAAAAGTTTACACAGTGGCAATACCAGCACTGACCAAAGAGGATGCACCACTAGATGTCAGCAGCTGAAGCACACTACCTGTCAAAATGGCAATGGGGTCATGGGAATTTCTCCAACCAACAAACAAACAAACCAACACTAAAGCTTCAACCAACAAATGAAGACTAAAGCACCGACAAAGAAACTAAAGCACCCACAAACAGACTAAAGCACCGACAAACAGACTAAAGCACCGACAAACAGACTAAAGCACCGACAAACAAAAAAAAACTACAGTTCCAGCACACAGTTCCACGCCAGCTTGACTAAATTGAGACGGAGCGAGTCCGCCAAGTTCCTCAAGAAGGTTTTGTGTGTCTTTTGTTCCATTTATTATTTTACAATTATTTAAAATTTTTGTTTCTGAAGTGCTCATTTATATTATAATACCTGAAAATTTGGCTGGTTTGCACAAAAGCACTATTAAAAAAGGTTATCATTGTTTCATAATAATCATTGTTGAAGTGTTTTTTTTTTTATCATTTTCAGTATCGCGAGGATGAGGGGGGACATGGAAAAATTTCATCCCTCCAAGGGGGACCTGGGCCAAAAAAGTTTGAGAACCCCTGGTTTAGATGACCAAACCAGGCAGACAGGTGAAACGTGAAAGCACTCTCAAACATGGTTTTGTACACAAGTTCTAGGACCTGCTGACTAACACTGAAGCTATTCAGCTTTCTGAGTAGATAAAGTCGCTGGGAACATTTCTTTTAAATATACTCTGTGTTACCAGAGAAGCTCAACTGGGAGTCTAGAACTGTGCCTAAGTATTTGAAGTCCTCCACAAATTCTATGAATTTACCTTCTATATGTTTAAACATTATAAGCATTATATTTAAACTTGTATGTCCAAAACATAATCTAGAAAATACAGTTTCTTCTTGCTTACCTCTGGTCTTCCTGGCAGCATCTCCATTAATGAGAAAGAATGCCAGACCACCCACCCTTTATATATACTTAAGCTCCGCCCACAATTAGGGACAGCCCAGAATCATGTGATCTAAGAAGCGCGCCAATTTGGGTATATAACTGGTGATGAGGAAAGGGTTCGGTTTAGTCATCTTCGTGACCAGGTAAGTGAATGTGTGCTTGTGTGTGTGTGTGTGTGGAAGTGTCCTTGTGTGAAGTCCACGTAAACAATGTCTAGTTTTAATCATACTCTGCGGTAGAGCCGTGCTTCACTCTTAACATACCGGACAAAAAGCCAATGAAAAAAAAAACAAAAGACAGGAGATAATGGAGCGAAAATGTGCACCGGGTCTATGTATAAACCTATTTTTTTTAACTAACCCGCTCACAGCTCTGACCATAATACATTTTGAAAGGACCGTTCCTGGACCGCGTTTTTAAAAATGTAGTCAATGTTCTTTATGAACATCAAATGAACTTACTCACATACCTGCATTTATTTCCGTTTTGAAATCCAATATCATTGGGGTCGACAACCTGTAAAAACATAAGAGATATTTGAACCCGGTTTACTGTCCTAACTTTCCTTTCTCCTAGCTCTCTCCCGTTGTATGTTTCTTTCACGGACATTCTGTTAATGAAGTGTATTTACCAGATTAATTTAATATTTATCTCAAACGGTAGCGGCCGATTGCACCTGTTCACCCCCCCCCCCCCCCCCCCGCCTGTATTATGTTATATTGTATGTTTAACATGCTTCTTCTGTATACCTAATCGAGCCGTGTGTAATTTCTTTAATAATAATAATAATAATAATAATAATAATAATAATAATAATAATAATAATAATAATAATAATAATAATAATAATAATAATAATAATAATACAAAAAAACCTGTTCACTTCTGGTCAGCGCGCGCATCACTGGCACCGTCACAGCTACAAACATAACTCCCACGCAAATGTGATTAAAAAAACAAACTTTGTCATATTCAACATAACCTCATAAACGGTACAACTTTACCACAAACGTATTAGCAGTCGCTTACCAGTGTATTACATGAGTGGGATTGTTACGTTCAATGTCACACATTTTAGTTACGTGTTTGGGGTTAGAACAGTAATTATTATTTGACCTGGGATCATTTTGGGCTGGATCTGGTTTTTAGTCCGACCCCCTTCACCTATAGCAGTGGTCCCCAACCTTTTTATTACCGCGTGACCGGTCCACGTTTGACAATTTTACTACGTACCAGGCTTGGTGTGTGGGAATCACCTGTCAGGATAAATCCACGTGACCGACGGTGACTATTGTCCCTCGGTAACTCTCGTGCCGTTAGTCAGATCGCACAGGTGTTGGTAATTTCTGAGCAGATAAAAACATGGGTGGGAAAAAAGTAGACAGCTTTGCACTCATCATTGGACATATCCTAAATGAGCATCAGTGCCACAAACGGCCGCATCATACACACTGTTTAGGAGCCGGGTCACTGCCTTTTTTTTAAAAATTGTATTTATTTATTTAATTTTTTTAGCTGGTTTTAACGCAAGATCGGGTTTCTTAATTTGTATTTTGGAATAGTCCATATGCAGAGCGGGGTTTCTTTTGTATTTTTTAACAGTTCCTTTATCTTTTTAGGATCTGGTCTGGCCGTGGTTGCCCGTATAGAGGCGAGGGGCTGTGGAGACAGTTTTTCACTACCGTCCCATCACTCCCCGCGTGTGTTATTTTTTTCTGCACCTCCTCACTTTCGCATGGTTTGTTTATCCTTGTGTTGTGTGTGTGTTGCACGCAGCGCATAATGGGCACTCTGCCCCCAGGGTGCATCCGCGGCCGACCAGTCCCCTATATTGTAATTATTGGAACATCTTTTTTTATGTACAACCACTTTTTTTTAGCATTTTAAATACTATTGTTTTTATCCTTTGCTCTGCATAAATGTTGAAATATTTTTAATAATTGAATTACTCTGACTCGGGCTCTATTTTGACCACCACCTGCTCTCCTTTTTTATTCTACCCCTCGGTTACACATATTTTAAGTACATCTCCTGGTATTGTCTGTTAAAAGCTTTCCTTTTTTGGAAGTTGTAGGCTCTTCTTCTTTCTCTTTAGTGTGCGTTTTCCTTTTCGAAAAGAAACTTTCCAAAGACATCCGTTTTTTACTTATTTTACTAACATGTGGGTTAAATTTTTGGCATTCAAGCGACAGATGTAACCGAGAGAATCCGGTCATTTTTCAAAATAAAATACTCTTCAGATTCTGTTAATAAATACAAGAGAAATAATTAATTATCAGGCGGCCCGGGGGTTGGGGACCACGGACCTATAGAACCAGACTAGACCACGGGACAACCGGGACCTTTCCCGCTGGCCTGACCCCCGCCCCAAATAGTTTGCTTGTAAACAATAATAACGCGCTCGGAGCTCCGCGGAGTCACAGCGGTTGTGATTGGTTGCGTTTTCTTTTTATTAAAAAAAACATATTGTGATTACAGTGTTTCAGCTACATTCATTTAGTAGCGGCGGCTATGGAGCTAAATCCAGGCCAAATGTTTTGCTAATTTGAAAAAAGAATTGTAATTGAAAAACAAAAATTTGAAACTGAAAGTTCAAGTTTTGATCTTGAACTTTGAAATATACAACAATGTATTCAAACTAAAAATAAGTGTAGGAAAGGTTTTTTCAGGTTAAATATAATTTTGATTCAGTTTTGGAATTTTTTTGAATAAATTATTTATTTTCATTTTTCACTTTCATATATATTTTGATATTTGAGGTCTTAATTTTTTCAGTTGCAGATTTTATGTTTTCAGATTCAGATCTTATTTTTTTTACAGTTTCAAATCTTATTTTTTTGGTTTCAGATCTTTTTTTCACTTTCAGATTTTTTTTTCAGTCGCAGACTTTTGGCCCTGATGTTGCGTGGGGAGCGTGGCATCAACTTAGAGGGGCGTGGCATCATGAGTGACAGCATAACAAAGAAGGCCGAGGACCTCCCTCAATCACGTTGCCTTCAGGGAACGTAGGAACTGCGACCAGATTGTGAAGTTAAACATCTACACTTTAAGTGTTTATGTTTCCCACTTCCACATAATACCATGAACGCAGCACAGTGTCCGTTTGCGATCATGGCGTCCGCTCCACCCGGACCACCTGTTGGCGCCAGCCAGGTAAGAAATGTTAGATATTTTTGAATAGATACTCTGGGAAATCATCATAAATGTTATAATGATGGGTAGTTTGTGTAACATAGGGACATACATGAAGGGAAAAGTGGGGAATTAACGTTAGCATTAAGTAGCTTTATGCTAATAGTGTTCCTAATTGTACACTCCTTACAGTGTCTAGCTAAAGGCTAAGGTTTTTGCCTTTAATGTGTATTGTTTTTGTTTACATCTGTGTTTGCCAGAATGTCGACTATAACTCGACAGTGGCAGCAGCTGCACAGAGCCTTATAAATGTGCTCATACAGAACCTCTCTCTATATTAACAGTTATTAGTGTCACCTTTTCATGGAGTAAGTTTACATAGCATAGTTAATGCTAACGTCAATTCCCCACTTTTCCCTTCATGTATGTCCCTATGTTACACAAACTACCCATCATTATAACATTTATGATGATTTCCCAGAGTATCTATTCAAAAATATCTAACATTTCTTACCTGGCTGGCGCCAACAGGTGGTCCCGGTGGAGCGGACGCCATGATCGCAAACGGACACTGTGCTGCGTTCATGGTATTATGTGGAAGTGGGAAACATAAACACTTAAAGTGTAGATGTTTAACTTCACAATCTGGCATAGTTTATTGCTCTTATACTGCTATTAGAGCCAAGCAGGTTCTAAAACAGTTTGCTAAACACAATGTTGTCACTGGCGTCAGTTTTTTAACTGCCAATCACATGAATGTGGTGTATAGAAAGTGTAGACTTGTCGCAGTTCCTACGTTCCCTGAAGGCAACGTGATTGAGGGAGGTCCTCGGCCTTCTTTGTTATGCTGTCACTCATGATACCACGCCCCTCTAAGTTGATGCCACGCTCCCCACGCAACATCAGGGCCAAAAGTCTGAGACTGAAAAAAAAAATCTGAAAGTGAAAAAAAAATCTGAAAGTGAAAAAAAGATCTGAAACCAAAAAAATAAGATTTGAAACTGTAAAAAAATAAGATCTGAATCTGAAAACATAAAATCTGCAACTGAAAAAATTAAGACCTCAAATATCAAAATATATATGAAAGTGAAAAATGAAAATAAATAATTTATTCAAAAAAATTCCAAAACTGAATCAAAATTATATTTAACCTGAAAAAACCTTTCCTACACTTATTTTTAGTTTGAATACATTGTTGTATATTTCAAAGTTCAAGATCAAAACTTGAACTTTCAGTCTCAAATTTTTGTTTTTCAATTACAATTTTTTTCAAATTAGCAAAACATTTGGCCTGGATTTAGCTCCATAGGCGGCCCCCACGATCACCGCGGTGAAAACAAAAGTAGTTCAGTTATAGGATAGACTGTTGACCTTTTCACTTTGGGATTTTTTTTTAATTAATGTTCGATATTTATTTTTTCCCAGTCAATTTGCTTGTATCATTTCCACTTTTTCATTCATAAGTTATGTATTTAAGTTTTTTTTTTTGGTTTCTTTGTTGGCTCCTATGGGGCACTGTAAAACAAAAATGAAGTCTTCTCTTACCTGTACGTGTTTTGTGCTTGGCATCTAATAAAAATACAAAACACTTGGGCTTGCTGTCTAAAATCATTCTTATATCAGATAAAAATGCTACCAGCTAATTTAACTTTTTATTTAATTAAAAAAAATATATATAAATTATTAGAATAATTTTTTAAATTGGATTTATTATGTATTTATAATTAAGTGTGTCTTTGTATTAGAGGGAAACAAAGGCTCCTCCCCTGGACTCCACCCACAGGAAGAGCAAATTGGAGGGAAACTCAGCTCCAGTCAAGACTCAACCTACATGTAAGGTAAGGAAATGTTGAGTGAAATGAGTACAAAAAAAATATTTGAAAGGAAACTATTAACTGCATTACATAAATCTTACAAAGTCTTCTCCAGTACTTAAATATAATTGAAGCCAACATTTAACATGCTTTTTCATCCAAATAAACAGTTTATATAAAAGTGTGATTCTCTTTTTGCATCATCATTTCATGTCCACATATGTTTTACTTGCCTTCGCTGTGCCAAATATTAAAAATAAAGTAAATCAACAGTTAGAGGTTTTCAAGTGTGAAGCAAAGTATAATAAAATCGTATAGTCTTAAATTATTCTGTCAGAAGCAACACTACTATTGATATGAACATAATGTAGTCTGTACGCTCTAAGTAATGTGTCAGAAATTACACACAATGTGTTGAATTTCAACACATGCTTTGTGTGCTCAGGGATAATACCTTTTGTGTTAACTTTAACTCAACACATGACAGTCCTCTATTGACACACTGTTATTCTGAGTCATTTTGTGTAAACAATCAATTTTCTTTAACACGTGTACTTTATGATTGATACATTTATTTGTTTTCTTACTTCAACTTTATCAGACTGGTACCGATTAATAAAAGCAATTAAGTTGCGGGAAAAAACTGATTATTAAGATTATATTAAAATATATTCTGTATTTTTAATAATAGACATAATAATGTAATCTTACAGTACTGTACAAAATTCATTTAGGTATATACATTTAATTGAAGTCTAGCTAAATTACACGTATATGTTAAATTAAACAAAATCATATTTTGGGTTTACATACAGTTTGTCAGAGTTAAAATCTCTAACAATATCAAGAGTCCTAAAATCAGCTAAATTATGTCATGTAACAAGGTTTACCACACATGCATATAAACAGTAGAAGAATGCACGTGCCTTATGAGTATTAGAAATGGTGTTCCATCACTGAGGTGAAAGGTCAGTGGAAATAATGAGAAGTCAAAACTATTTTGTTATAATCAAGCCACAGTCATATTTTGTGATGAACAAATATTAGTATATCCACTACTTTGTACATTTAAAATAAGAACAAGTAATGTGTAATTTAACACAAAATATGTCTGATACTTTCTTTGAATAAAGAAATATATTCTACACATGTTAAAACCATCTGAACACGTGTAAGAAAAATGACACATTCCTTCTTAGACTCTAGATGTCATGCTTGTTTTTTAGTTTTTAAGAAGTTTAGTAGTCCATGTTAGAATGCAAATATTTCATTGAGTGATTGATATTTAATGTGTATTTGTGTGTATTTTCCAGATGGTCATGGACATCGGTGCTCTACTTCCCAAAGCTGCAGATGTGAACGTTGTAAGTTTAAGTTTAACATTCTTTATTTTTTTCATGTGTAATTGCAGGCCACTGTAAAATATAAAGACAACTGTTTTTATTTGTGTACTCTTCCACAGGTGGACAGTAACTCAGTAAAAATACTTCATTACTGGACTTTAAATGGCTTTTATTTGTGTATTCTTCCACAGGTGGACAGTAACTCAGTAAAAGTACTTCATTACTGGACTTTAAATGGCTTTTATTTGTGTATTCTTCCACAGGTGGACAGTAACTCAGTAAAAGTACTTCATTACTGTACTTTAAATGGCTTTTATTTGTGTATTCTTCCACAGGTGGACAGTAACTCAGTAAAAGTACTTCATTACTGTACTTTAAATGGCTTTTATTTGTGTATTCTTTTCCACAGGTGCACAGTAACTCAGTAAAAGTACTTCATTACTGTACTTTAAATGGCTGTTATTTGTGTATTCTTTTTCCACAGGTGGACAGTAACTGAGTCGTAGTGTTTCATTACTGTACTTAGAATTTGTTTTAAGTATCTGTACTTGAGTACATTTATTATTTCGTTATTTTTTTCTGGTAACTTTTTACTTTTACTCCCTACATTTGTTCATAAATATCTGTACTGTGTATATGTGTATATGTGTATATATGTATATGTATATGTATATGTATATGTATATATGTATATGTGTATATATATGTATGTATGTATATATATATATATATATATATATATATATATATGTATGTATATATATATATATATGTATGTATATATATATATATATATATGTATGTATATGTATGTATATATATATGTATGTATATGTATGTATGTATATATGTATGTGTATATATGTGTATATATGTGTATATATGTATGTGTATATATGTATGTATATATATGTGTATATATGTATGTATATATATGTGTATATATGTATATGTATGTATATATATGTATGTATATATGTGTATATATATGTGTATATATATGTATATATATGTGTATATATATATGTATATACGTATATATGTATATATATGTGTATATATATACGTATATATATGTATATACATATGTATATATGTATATATATGGATTTAGGAATGATGCAAAAATTGTTTAAATATCTGTGTCGTTTTTAAAGTTTCACTAACAAAAAAGAGGCATTTTTCACACCAAAATGGCTGTTACCATGGTAATTTGTTAGTTAGTTCAATTAACACACCTAAAAAAAAGTTAATTGGATCCATAGGTATCATTTCCAAGTGTTAAATTTTTTCTCTAGTGGGTGATATATTTTCAAAGATTTGATCCAAAAAACATATTTTGAGATAAAACCAGAACCGCATTTTTTGGCACCCCTTCTGAAATGATGCGGTATGTCCTAAAATTAATCTTTACTATCCCTAAACCTTTAGACTTCCAAGGGTCCACATATAGGCTTGAAATACTCGCTCAAAAATGTTAATCAAACCATCCAAATGTCACATGACTTAATGTAGTTTGACAACTGAGATTCTCACACATCAGAAGATAGAAACAACTTTGGGATAAAATATCCACAGCAGGTACAAACGCTCATTTGTTCAAAATACAAATGACAAACAGCTGATCTGAACCTTTATGTCTCACAATTATCCACAGAGGAACCATATTCCAACAAAAATATCCAAAATAAACCAGAAAAAATAAGGTCAATGTAGTCCAAAACACATCAGAACATCAAAAAATATCAAATGTTTTATCTATTGGATAATTTAACAGGACCTGTCTTCAATATTCCAGTTTTCATCTTAATATTTTCATTGATAATATTATCAAACACCGATGGCATGTTCTGAAAATTGTTCAAGAACAGCGTTCAATTGACTTTATTAAGAAATTTAGGCAAAATTGAGTGGAAGTTTAAAGGGTTAATCACTTTTGTAACTATTCTTCCAAATATTTGGATTAAGCTGCCATTAAGATGGAAATGGCTGTATCTCTGCAGCTTTTGCAAATGAACACCACTGCAGGGGTTGCGATTTGTATTTATTTATTTATTTTAACTCTGACAATTTATGAAGATTCCTCAGCCATAAAAAAGAGGGGGGAACAAAATCCAGATTTCTGCCTTGTGATGTGTTAAATTACTCCTGATGACATGAGTGGAGGGATGAATGGTTAAAATGATTATTAATATAACAAACATTAAATCTGTTTCTCATGCTGTGTTTACATTTTATAATTAGTTAACTGGTACTAATGGACAGAAGTCTGTCAATGTCAAAATACATTTATATTATGGGATGAATGTCACTGCATTAGTTAATTTGGCTTTGGTTTATCTACAAAATAAAAAAATAATATAAAATTGACTAAAATAATCAAGAAAATTAATGAAATAATTAAAAGAAAGGGTAAAATATTCAACAAAATTAGATTTAAGTTAATTAAATGTAAAATAAAAAAGGGTTATAACAGCCAAAAAATTATAAGAGATAAAAAAAATCTAGAAACTAGTTTATTTAAGCATATGTTATATATACTTTAGTGCAGTTTACTGTATTTTTGCATGATTGGTATAATTAACTAGTTTATTTTTACATATTTTATATATGCTTTAGTGCAGTTTTTGTGTATTTTTACATGATTGGTATAGTTTACGAGTGTATGTTAACTTATTTTATATATACTTCAGTGCAGTTTTCATGTATTTTTGCTTATATTATATACACTTCAGTGCATCTATATAGTGAGAGTTTCTGGTCATTTGCACAGTTGCAGGTCATGTGCCAATATACTGTGGTATATATTTATTGAGTTTTTGTTTTGTACAAGGCTATTTTTGTATTTTTCCATTTCTTTTGCAAATGTTAGTGTACTTTTAGTATATCTTTTGTACATTAGTGTATTTTTATTGTATTTTTTAAACATTTTGTAGGTTATTTGCAGTTTCTGGTCATGTGACAGTTGCAGATAATTTGAGAGTTGCAGGTCATTTGACAGTTGACGTTAATGTGAAAGTTGCAGGTTATTTGGCAGGACAGTTGCGGGTCATGTGACTGTTGCAGGTCATTTGACAGATGCATGTCATGTGACTGTTGCAGGTCATTTGACAATATACTGTAGTATATTTTTGGTATGATTTTATTTTTTATAAGGTTCTTTTTGTATTTGTCCACTTCTTTTCTAAATATTAGTGTACTTTTATCTTATTTTATGTACATTAGTGTTTTTTTATTGTATTTTTCTAAATTTTTCTATATTTAATGGAATGTGAAGACATTAATTCCACTCTAAAACTCCATCAGGTCAGGTCAGGCTTCGGTCTGCTACTGGTACCCTGTAACCCAGTACCACCTGCCTCAGGGTCGAGTCGTTGGCGATTAATCCATCATGTGATATGTGTAGTTCATTTGGCTGTTGCAGGCCGTTTGACCAGTTGCAAGTTATTTAGTTGTTGGGGGTTATTTGGCAGTTTCTGGTCATGTGACAGTTGCAGGTAAAGTGTGAGTTTCAGGCTATTTGGCAGTTGCAGGTAATTTGAGAGTTGCGGGTCATTTGACAGTTGCCGTTAATGTGACAGTTGCAGGTTATTTGGCAGGACAGTTGCGGGTCAATTGACAGTTGCAGGTCATTTGACAGATGCATTTCATGTGACTGTTGCAGGTCATGTGAAAGATGCTGGTCATGTGACTGTTGCAGGTCATTTGAAAGATGCTGGTCGTGAGACATGTGCAGGTCATTTGACTGTTGCAGGTCATGTGATATGTGCAGGTCATTTGACTGTTGCAGGTCATGTGTCATGTGCAGGTCATTTGACTGTTGCAGGTGATGTGATATGTGTAGGTCATTTGACTGTTGCAGGTCATTTGACATTGCAAGTTATTTGGCAGTTTTGTGTTGTGACAGTTGAAGGTCATGTGAGAGTTTCAGGCTATTTGGTAGTTGCAGGTAATTTGAGAGTTGCGGGTCATTTGACAGTTGCCGTTAATGTGTCAGTTGCAGGTTATTTGGCAGGACAGTTGCGGGTCATGTGACAGTTGCAGGTCATTTGACAGATGCATTTCATGTGACTGTTGCAGGTCATGTGAAAGATGCTGGTCATGTGGCTGTTGCAGGTCATTTGAAAGATGCTGGTCATGTGACTGTTGCAGGTCATTTGAAAGATGCTGGTCGTGAGACATGTGCAGGTCATTTGACTGTTGCAGGTCATGTGTCATGTGCAGGTCATTTGACTGTTGCGGGTCATGTGTCATGTGCAGGTCATTTGACTGTTGCAGGTGATGTGATATGTGTAGGTCATTTGACTGTTGCAGGTCATTTGACATTGCAAGTTATTTGGCAGTTTTGTGTTGTGACAGTTGCAGGTCATGTGAGAGTTTCGGGCTATTTGGCAGTTGCAGGTAATTTGAGAGTTGCGGGTCATTTGACAGTTGCCGTTAATGTGTCAGTTGCAGGTTATTTGGCAGGACAGTTGCGGGTCATGTGACAGTTGCAGGTCATTTGACAGATGCATTTCATGTGACTGTTGCAGGTCATGTGAAAGATGCTGGTCATGTGACTGTTGCAGGTCATTTGAAAGATGCTGGTCATGTGACTGTTGCAGGTCATTTGAAAGATGCTGGTCGTGAGACATGTGCAGGTCATTTGACTGTTGCAGGTCATGTGATATGTGCAGGTCATTTGACTGTTGCAGGTCATGTGTCATGTGCAGGTCATTTGACTGTTGCAGGTGATGTGATATGTGTAGGTCATTTGACTGTTGCAGGTCATTTGACATTGCAAGTTATTTGGCAGTTTTGTGTTGTGACAGTTGCAGGTCATGTGAGAGTTTCAGGCTATTTGGCAGTTGCAAGTTATTTAGTTGTTGGGGGTTATTTGGCAGTTTCTGGTCATGTGACAGTTGCGGGTAAAGTGTGAGTTTCAGGCTATTTGGTAGTTGCAGGTAATTTGAGAGTTGCGGGTCATTTGACAGTTGCCGTTAATGTGTCAGTTGCAGGTTATTTGGCAGGACAGTTGCGGGTCAATTGACAGTTGCAGGTTGTTTGTCAGTTGAGGGTTATGTGGGAGTTGTGAGTTAATTGGCACTTGCTGGTCATTTCACTGTTGCAGGTCATTTGACAATATACTGTAGTATATTTTTGGTATGATTTTATTTTTTATAAGGTTCTTTTTGTATTTGTTCACTTCTTTTCTAAATATTAGTGTACTTTTATCTTATTTTATGTACATTACTGTTTTTTTATTGTATTTTTCTAAATTTTTCTATATTTAATGGAATGTGAAGACATTAATTCCACTCTAAAACTCCATCAGGTCAGGTCAGGCTTCGGTCTGCTACTGGTACCCTGTAACCCAGTACCACCTGCCTCAGGGTCGAGTCGTTGGCGATTAATCCATCATGTGATATGTGTAGTTCATTTGGCTGTTGCAGGCCGTTTGACCAGTTGCAAGTTATTTAGTTGTTGGGGGTTATTTGGCAGTTTCTGGTCATGTGACAGTTGCAGGTAAAGTGTGAGTTTCAGGCTATTTGGCAGTTGCAGGTAATTTGAGAGTTGCGGGTCATTTGACAGTTGCCGTTAATGTGACAGTTGCAGGTTATTTGGCAGGACAGTTGCGGGTCAATTGACAGTTGCAGGTCATTTGACAGATGCATTTCATGTGACTGTTGCAGGTCATGTGAAAGATGCTGGTCATGTGACTGTTGCAGGTCATTTGAAAGATGCTGGTCATGTGACTGTTGCAGGTCATTTGAAAGGTGCTGGTCGTGAGACATGTGCAGGTCATTTGACTGTTGCAGGTCATGTGTCATGTGCAGGTCATTTGACTGTTGCAGGTCATGTGTCATGTGCAGGTCATTTGACTGTTGCAGGTGATGTGATATGTGTAGGTCATTTGACTGTTGCAGGTCATTTGACATTGCAAGTTATTTGGCAGTTTTGTGTTGTGACAGTTGCAGGTCATGTGAGAGTTTCAGGCTATTTGGCAGTTGCAGGTAATTTGAGAGTTGCGGGTCATTTGACAGTTGCCGTTAATGTGTCAGTTGCAGGTTATTTGGCAGGACAGTTGCGGGTCATGTGACTGTTGCAGGTCATTTGACAGATGCATTTCATGTGACTGTTGCAGGTCATGTGAAAGATGCTGGTCATGTGACTGTTGCAGGTCATTTGAAAGATGCTGGTCATGTGACTGTTGCAGGTCATTTGAAAGATGCTGGTCGTGAGACATGTGCAGGTCATTTGACTGTTGCAGGTCATGTGATATGTGCAAGTCATTTGACTGTTGCAGGTCATGTGTCATGTGCAGGTCATTTGACTGTTGCAGGTGATGTGATATGTGTAGGTCATTTGACTGTTGCAGGTCATTTGACATTGCAAGTTATTTGGCAGTTTTGTGTTGTGACAGTTGCAGGTCATGTGAGAGTTTCAGGCTATTTGGCAGTTGCAGGTAATTTGAGAGTTGCGGGTCATTTGACAGTTGCTGTTAATGTGACAGTTGCAGGTTATTTGGCAGGACAGTTGCGGGTCACTTGACAGTTGCAGGTTGTTTGTCAGTTGAGGGTTATGTGGGAGTTGTGAGTTAATTGGCACTTGCTGGTCATTTCACTGTTGCAGGTCATTTGACAATATACTGTAGTATATTTTTGGTATGATTTTATTTTTTATAAGGTTCTTTTTGTATTTGTTCACTTCTTTTCTAAATATTAGTGTAATTTTATCTTATTTTATGTACATTACTGTTTTTTTATTGTATTTTTCTAAATTTTTCTATATTTAATGGAATGTGAAGACATTAATTCCACTCTAAAACTCCATCAGGTCAGGTCAGGCTTCGGTCTGCTACTGGTACCCTGTAACCCAGTACCACCTGCCTCAGGGTCGAGTCGTTGGCGATTAATCCATCATGTGATATGTGTAGTTCATTTGGCTGTTGCAGGCTGTTTGACCAGTTGCAAGTTATTTAGTTGTTGGGGGTTATTTGGCAGTTTCTGGTCATGTGACAGTTGCGGGTAAAGTGTGAGTTTCAGGCTATTTGGCAGTTGCAGGTAATTTGAGAGTTGCGGGTCATTTGACAGTTGCCGTTAGTGTGACAGTTGCAGGTTATTTGGCAGGACAGTTGCGGGTCAATTGACAGTTGCAGGTCATTTTACAGATGCATTTCATGTGACTGTTGCAGGTCATGTGAAAGATGCTGGTCATGTGACTGTTGCAGGTCATTTGAAAGATGCTGGTCATGTGACTGTTGCAGGTCATTTGAAAGATGCTGGTCGTGAGACATGTGCAGGTCATTTGACTGTTGCAGGTCATGTGATATGTGCAGGTCATTTGACTGTTGCAGGTCATGTGTCATGTGCAGGTCATTTGACTGTTGCAGGTGATGTGATATGTGTAGGTCATTTGACTGTTGCAGGTCATTTGACATTGCAAGTTATTTGGCAGTTTTGTGTTGTGACAGTTGAAGGTCATGTGAGAGTTTCAGGCTATTTAATAGTTGCAGGTAATTTGAGAGTTGCGGGTCATTTGACAGTTGCCGTTAATGTGTCAGTTGCAGGTTATTTGGCAGGACAGTTGCGGGTCATGTGACTGTTGCAGGTCATTTTACAGATGCATTTCATGTGACTGTTGCAGGTCATGTGAAAGATGCTGGTCATGTGACTGTTGCAGGTCATTTGAAAGATGCTGGTCATGTGACTGTTGCAGGTCATTTGAAAGATGCTGGTCGTGAGACATGTGCAGGTCATTTGACTGTTGCAGGTCATGTGATATGTGCAGGTCATTTGACTGTTGCAGGTCATGTGTCATGTGCAGGTCATTTGACTGTTGCAGGTGATGTGATATGTGTAGGTCATTTGACTGTTGCAGGTCATTTGACATTGCAAGTTATTTGGCAGTTTTGTGTTGTGACAGTTGCAGGTCATGTGAGAGTTTCAGGCTATTTGGCAGTTGCAGGTAATTTGAGAGTTGCGGGTCATTTGACAGTTGCCGTTAATGTGTCAGTTGCAGGTTATTTGGCAGGACAGTTGCGGGTCATGTGACAGTTGCAGGTCATTTGACAGATGCATTTCATGTGACTGTTGCAGGTCATGTGAAAGATGCTGGTCATGTGGCTGTTGCAGGTCATTTGAAAGATGCTGGTCATGTGACTGTTGCAGGTCATTTGAAAGATGCTGGTCGTGAGACATGTGCAGGTCATTTGACTGTTGCAGGTCATGTGTCATGTGCAGGTCATTTGACTGTTGCAGGTCATGTGTCATGTGCAGGTCATTTGACTGTTGCAGGTCATGTGATATGTGTAGGTCATTTGACTGTTGCAGGTCATTTGACATTGCAAGTTATTTGGCAGTTTTGTGTTGTGACAGTTGAAGGTCATGTGAGAGTTTCAGGCTATTTGGTAGTTGCAGGTAATTTGAGAGTTGCGGGTCATTTGACAGTTGCCGTTAATGTGTCAGTTGCAGGTTATTTGGCAGGACAGTTGCGGGTCATGTGACAGTTGCAGGTCATTTTACAGATGCATTTCATGTGACTGTTGCAGGTCATGTGAAAGATGCTGGTCATGTGGCTGTTGCAGGTCATTTGAAAGATGCTGGTCATGTGACTGTTGCAGGTCATTTGAAAGATGCTGGTCGTGAGACATGTGCAGGTCATTTGACTGTTGCAGGTCATGTGTCATGTGCAGGTCATTTGACTGTTGCAGGTCATGTGTCATGTGCAGGTCATTTGACTGTTGCAGGTGATGTGATATGTGTAGGTCATTTGACTGTTGCAGGTCATTTGACATTGCAAGTTATTTGGCAGTTTTGTGTTGTGACAGTTGCAGGGCATGTGAGAGTTTCAGGCTATTTGGCAGTTGCAGGTAATTTGAGAGTTGCGGGTCATTTGACAGTTGCCGTTAATGTGTCAGTTGCAGGTTATTTGGCAGGACAGTTGCGGGTCATGTGACAGTTGCAGGTCATTTGACAGATGCATTTCATGTGACTGTTGCAGGTCATGTGAAAGATGCTGGTCATGTGACTGTTGCAGGTCATTTGAAAGATGCTGGTCATGTGACTGTTGCAGGTCATTTGAAAGATGCTGGTCGTGAGACATGTGCAGGTCATTTGACTGTTGCAGGTCATGTGATATGTGCAAGTCATTTGACTGTTGCAGGTCATGTGTCATGTGCAGGTCATTTGACTGTTGCAGGTGATGTGATATGTGTAGGTCATTTGACTGTTGCAGGTCATTTGACATTGCAAGTTATTTGGCAGTTTTGTGTTGTGACAGTTGCAGGTCATGTGAGAGTTTCAGGCTATTTGGCAGTTGCAGGTAATTTGAGAGTTGCGGGTCATTTGACAGTTGCCGTTAATGTGACAGTTGCAGGGTATTTGGCAGGACAGTTGCGGGTCAATTGACAGTTGCAGGTCATTTGACAGATGCATTTCATGTGACTGTTGCAGGTCATGTGAAAGATGCTGGTCATGTGACTGTTGCAGGTCATTTGAAAGATGCTGGTCATGTGACTGTTGCAGGTCATTTGAAAGATGCTGGTCGTGAGACATGTGCAGGTCATTTGACTGTTGCAGGTCATGTGATATGTGCAGGTCATTTGACTGTTGCAGGTCATGTGTCATGTGCAGGTCATTTGACTGTTGCAGGTGATGTGATATGTGTAGGTCATTTGACTGTTGCAGGTCATTTGACATTGCAAGTTATTTGGCAGTTTTGTGTTGTGACAGTTGAAGGTCATGTGAGAGTTTCAGGCTATTTGGTAGTTGCAGGTAATTTGAGAGTTGCGGGTCATTTGACAGTTGCCGTTAATGTGTCAGTTGCAGGTTATTTGGCAGGACAGTTGCGGGTCATGTGACAGTTGCAGGTCATTTTACAGATGCATTTCATGTGACTGTTGCAGGTCATGTGAAAGATGCTGGTCATGTGGCTGTTGCAGGTCATTTGAAAGATGCTGGTCATGTGACTGTTGCAGGTCATTTGAAAGATGCTGGTCGTGAGACATGTGCAGGTCATTTGACTGTTGCAGGTCATGTGTCATGTGCAGGTCATTTGACTGTTGCAGGTCATGTGTCATGTGCAGGTCATTTGACTGTTGCAGGTGATGTGATATGTGTAGGTCATTTGACTGTTGCAGGTCATTTGACATTGCAAGTTATTTGGCAGTTTTGTGTTGTGACAGTTGCAGGTCATGTGAGAGTTTCAGGCTATTTGGCAGTTGCAGGTAATTTGAGAGTTGCGGGTCATTTGACAGTTGCCGTTAATGTGTCAGTTGCAGGTTATTTGGCAGGACAGTTGCGGGTCATGTGACTGTTGCAGGTCATTTGACAGATGCATTTCATGTGACTGTTGCAGGTCATGTGAAAGATGCTGGTCATGTGACTGTTGCAGGTCATTTGAAAGATGCTGGTCATGTGACTGTTGCAGGTCATTTGAAGGATGCTGGTCGTGAGACATGTGCAGGTCATTTGACTGTTGCAGGTCATGTGATATGTGCAGGTCATTTGACTGTTGCAGGTCATGTGTCATGTGCAGGTCATTTGACTGTTGCAGGTGATGTGATATGTGTAGGTCATTTGACTGTTGCAGGTCATTTGACATTGCAAGTTATTTGGCAGTTTTGTGTTGTGACAGTTGAAGGTCATGTGAGAGTTTCAGGCTATTTGGTAGTTGCAGGTAATTTGAGAGTTGCGGGTCATTTGACAGTTGCCGTTAATGTGTCAGTTGCAGGTTATTTGGCAGGACAGTTGCGGGTCATGTGACTGTTGCAGGTCATTTTACAGATGCATTTCATGTGACTGTTGCAGGTCATGTGAAAGATGCTGGTCATGTGACTGTTGCAGGTCATTTGAAAGATGCTGGTCATGTGACTGTTGCAGGTCATTTGAAAGATGCTGGTCGTGAGACATGTGCAGGTCATTTGACTGTTGCAGGTCATGTGATATGTGCAAGTCATTTGACTGTTGCAGGTCATGTGTCATGTGCAGGTCATTTGACTGTTGCAGGTGATGTGATATGTGTAGGTCATTTGACTGTTGCAGGTCATTTGACATTGCAAGTTATTTGGCAGTTTTGTGTTGTGACAGTTGCAGGTCATGTGAGAGTTTCAGGCTATTTGGCAGTTGCAGGTAATTTGAGAGTTGCGGGTCATTTGACAGTTGCCGTTAATGTGTCAGTTGCAGGTTATTTGGCAGGACAGTTGCGGGTCATGTGACAGTTGCAGGTCATTTGACAGATGCATTTCATGTGACTGTTGCAGGTCATGTGAAAGATGCTGGTCATGTGGCTGTTGCAGGTCATTTGAAAGATGCTGGTCATGTGACTGTTGCAGGTCATTTGAAAGATGCTGGTCGTGAGACATGTGCAGGTCATTTGACTGTTGCAGGTCATGTGTCATGTGCAGGTCATTTGACTGTTGCAGGTCATGTGTCATGTGCAGGTCATTTGACTGTTGCAGGTCATGTGATATGTGTAGGTCATTTGACTGTTGCAGGTCATTTGACATTGCAAGTTATTTGGCAGTTTTGTGTTGTGACAGTTGAAGGTCATGTGAGAGTTTCAGGCTATTTGGTAGTTGCAGGTAATTTGAGAGTTGCGGGTCATTTGACAGTTGCCGTTAATGTGTCAGTTGCAGGTTATTTGGCAGGACAGTTGCGGGTCATGTGACAGTTGCATGTCATTTTACAGATGCATTTCATGTGACTGTTGCAGGTCATGTGAAAGATGCTGGTCATGTGGCTGTTGCAGGTCATTTGAAAGATGCTGGTCATGTGACTGTTGCAGGTCATTTGAAAGATGCTGGTCGTGAGACATGTGCAGGTCATTTGACTGTTGCAGGTCATGTGTCATGTGCAGGTCATTTGACTGTTGCAGGTCATGTGTCATGTGCAGGTCATTTGACTGTTGCAGGTGATGTGATATGTGTAGGTCATTTGACTGTTGCAGGTCATTTGACATTGCAAGTTATTTGGCAGTTTTGTGTTGTGACAGTTGCAGGTCATGTGAGAGTTTCAGGCTATTTGGCAGTTGCAGGTAATTTGAGAGTTGCGGGTCATTTGACAGTTGCCGTTAATGTGTCAGTTGCAGGTTATTTGGCAGGACAGTTGCGGGTCATGTGACTGTTGCAGGTCATTTGACAGATGCATTTCATGTGACTGTTGCAGGTCATGTGAAAGATGCTGGTCATGTGGCTGTTGCAGGTCATTTGAAAGATGCTGGTCATGTGACTGTTGCAGGTCATTTGAAAGATGCTGGTCGTGAGACATGTGCAGGTCATTTGACTGTTGCAGGTCATGTGATATGTGCAGGTCATTTGACTGTTGCAGGTCATGTGTCATGTGCAGGTCATTTGACTGTTGCAGGTGATGTGATATGTGTAGGTCATTTGACTGTTGCAGGTCATTTGACATTGCAAGTTATTTGGCAGTTTTGTGTTGTGACAGTTGCAGGTCATGTGAGAGTTTCAGGTTATTTGGTAGTTGCAGGTAATTTGAGAGTTGCGGGTCATTTGACAGTTGCCGTTAATGTGTCAGTTGCAGGTTATTTGGCAGGACAGTTGCGGGTCATGTGACTGTTGCAGGTCATTTTACAGATGCATTTCATGTGACTGTTGCAGGTCATGTGAAAGATGCTGGTCATGTGACTGTTGCAGGTCATTTGAAAGATGCTGGTCATGTGACTGTTGCAGGTCATTTGAAAGATGCTGGTCGTGAGACATGTGCAGGTCATTTGACTGTTGCAGGTCATGTGATATGTGCAAGTCATTTGACTGTTGCAGGTCATGTGTCATGTGCAGGTCATTTGACTGTTGCAGGTGATGTGATATGTGTAGGTCATTTGACTGTTGCAGGTCATTTGACATTGCAAGTTATTTGGCAGTTTTGTGTTGTGACAGTTGCAGGTCATGTGAGAGTTTCAGGCTATTTGGCAGTTGCAGGTAATTTGAGAGTTGCGGGTCATTTGACAGTTGCTGTTATAGTGACAGTTGCAGGTTATTTGGCAGGACAGTTGCGGGTCAATTGACAGTTGCAGGTTGTTTGTCAGTTGAGGGTTATGTGGGAGTTGTGAGTTAATTGGCACTTGCTGGTCATTTCACTGTTGCAGGTCATTTGACAATATACTGTAGTATATTTTTGGTATGATTTTATTTTTTATAAGGTTCTTTTTGTATTTGTTCACTTCTTTTCTAAATATTAGTGTACTTTTATCTTATTTTATGTACATTACTGTTTTTTTATTGTATTTTTCTAAATTTTTCTATATTTAATGGAATGTGAAGACATTAATTCCACTCTAAAACTCCATCAGGTCAGGTCAGGCTTCGGTCTGCTACTGGTACCCTGTAACCCAGTACCACCTGCCTCAGGGTCGAGTCGTTGGCGATTAATCCATCATGTGATATGTGTAGTTCATTTGGCTGTTGCAGGCTGTTTGACCAGTTGCAAGTTATTTAGTTGTTGGGGGTTATTTGGCAGTTTCTGGTCATGTGACAGTTGCGGGTAAAGTGTGAGTTTCAGGCTATTTGGCAGTTGCAGGTAATTTGAGAGTTGCGGGTCATTTGACAGTTGCCGTTAGTGTGACAGTTGCAGGTTATTTGGCAGGACAGTTGCGGGTCAATTGACAGTTGCAGGTCATTTGACAGATGCATTTCATGTGACTGTTGCAGGTCATGTGAAAGATGCTGGTCATGTGACTGTTGCAGGTCATTTGAAAGATGCTGGTCATGTGACTGTTGCAGGTCATTTGAAAGATGCTGGTCGTGAGACATGTGCAGGTCATTTGACTGTTGCAGGTCATGTGATATGTGCAGGTCATTTGACTGTTGCAGGTCATGTGTCATGTGCAGGTCATTTGACTGTTGCAGGTGATGTGATATGTGTAGGTCATTTGACTGTTGCAGGTCATTTGACATTGCAAGTTATTTGGCAGTTTTGTGTTGTGACAGTTGAAGGTCATGTGAGAGTTTCAGGCTATTTAATAGTTGCAGGTAATTTGAGAGTTGCGGGTCATTTGACAGTTGCCGTTAATGTGTCAGTTGCAGGTTATTTGGCAGGACAGTTGCGGGTCATGTGACTGTTGCAGGTCATTTTACAGATGCATTTCATGTGACTGTTGCAGGTCATGTGAAAGATGCTGGTCATGTGACTGTTGCAGGTCATTTGAAAGATGCTGGTCATGTGGCTGTTGCAGGTCATTTGAAAGATGCTGGTCGTGAGACATGTGCAGGTCATTTGACTGTTGCAGGTCATGTGATATGTGCAGGTCATTTGACTGTTGCAGGTCATGTGTCATGTGCAGGTCATTTGACTGTTGCAGGTGATGTGATATGTGTAGGTCATTTGACTGTTGCAGGTCATTTGACATTGCAAGTTATTTGGCAGTTTTGTGTTGTGACAGTTGCAGGTCATGTGAGAGTTTCAGGCTATTTGGCAGTTGCAGGTAATTTGAGAGTTGCGGGTCATTTGACAGTTGCCGTTAATGTGTCAGTTGCAGGTTATTTGGCAGGACAGTTGCGGGTCTTGTGACAGTTGCAGGTCATTTGACAGATGCATTTCATGTGACTGTTGCAGGTCATGTGAAAGATGCTGGTCATGTGACTGTTGCAGGTCATTTGAAAGATGCTGGTCATGTGACTGTTGCAGGTCATTTGAAAGATGCTGGTCGTGAGACATGTGCAGGTCATTTGACTGTTGCAGGTCATGTGATATGTGCAGGTCATTTGACTGTTGCAGGTCATGTGTCATGTGCAGGTCATTTGACTGTTGCAGGTGATGTGATATGTGTAGGTCATTTGACTGTTGCAGGTCATTTGACATTGCAAGTTATTTGGCAGTTTTGTGTTGTGACAGTTGAAGGTCATGTGAGAGTTTCAGGCTATTTGGTAGTTGCAGGTAATTTGAGAGTTGCGGGTCATTTGACAGTTGCCGTTAATGTGTCATTTGCAGGTTATTTGGCAGGACAGTTGCGGGTCATGTGACAGTTGCAGGTCATTTGACAGATGCATTTCATGTGACTGTTGCAGGTCATGTGAAAGATGCTGGTCATGTGGCTGTTGCAGGTCATTTGAAAGATGCTGGTCATGTGACTGTTGCAGGTCATTTGAAAGATGCTGGTCGTGAGACATGTGCAGGTCATTTGACTGTTGCAGGTCATGTGTCATGTGCAGGTCATTTGACTGTTGCAGGTCATGTGTCATGTGCAGGTCATTTGACTGTTGCAGGTGATGTGATATGTGTAGGTCATTTGACTGTTGCAGGTCATTTGACATTGCAAGTTATTTGGCAGTTTTGTGTTGTGACAGTTGCAGGTCATGTGAGAGTTTCAGGCTATTTGGCAGTTGCAGGTAATTTGAGAGTTGCGGGTCATTTGACAGTTGCCGTTAATGTGTCAGTTGCAGGTTATTTGGCAGGACAGTTGCGGGTCATGTGACTGTTGCAGGTCATTTTACAGATGCATTTCATGTGACTGTTGCAGGTCATGTGAAAGATGCTGGTCATGTGACTGTTGCAGGTCATTTGAAAGATGCTGGTCATGTGACTGTTGCAGGTCATTTGAAAGATGCTGGTCGTGAGACATGTGCAGGTCATTTGACTGTTGCAGGTCATGTGATATGTGCAGGTCATTTGACTGTTGCAGGTCATGTGTCATGTGCAGGTCATTTGACTGTTGCAGGTGATGTGATATGTGTAGGTCATTTGACTGTTGCAGGTCATTTGACATTGCAAGTTATTTGGCAGTTTTGTGTTGTGACAGTTGAAGGTCATGTGAGAGTTTCAGGCTATTTAATAGTTGCAGGTAATTTGAGAGTTGCGGGTCATTTGACAGTTGCCGTTAATGTGTCAGTTGCAGGTTATTTGGCAGGACAGTTGCGGGTCATGTGACTGTTGCAGGTCATTTTACAGATGCATTTCATGTGACTGTTGCAGGTCATGTGAAAGATGCTGGTCATGTGACTGTTGCAGGTCATTTGAAAGATGCTGGTCATGTGGCTGTTGCAGGTCATTTGAAAGATGCTGGTCGTGAGACATGTGCAGGTCATTTGACTGTTGCAGGTCATGTGATATGTGCAGGTCATTTGACTGTTGCAGGTCATGTGTCATGTGCAGGTCATTTGACTGTTGCAGGTGATGTGATATGTGTAGGTCATTTGACTGTTGCAGGTCATTTGACATTGCAAGTTATTTGGCAGTTTTGTGTTGTGACAGTTGCAGGTCATGTGAGAGTTTCAGGCTATTTGGCAGTTGCAGGTAATTTGAGAGTTGCGGGTCATTTGACAGTTGCCGTTAATGTGTCAGTTGCAGGTTATTTGGCAGGACAGTTGCGGGTCATGTGACAGTTGCAGGTCATTTGACAGATGCATTTCATGTGACTGTTGCAGGTCATGTGAAAGATGCTGGTCATGTGACTGTTGCAGGTCATTTGAAAGATGCTGGTCATGTGACTGTTGCAGGTCATTTGAAAGATGCTGGTCGTGAGACATGTGCAGGTCATTTGACTGTTGCAGGTCATGTGATATGTGCAGGTCATTTGACTGTTGCAGGTCATGTGTCATGTGCAGGTCATTTGACTGTTGCAGGTGATGTGATATGTGTAGGTCATTTGACTGTTGCAGGTCATTTGACATTGCAAGTTATTTGGCAGTTTTGTGTTGTGACAGTTGAAGGTCATGTGAGAGTTTCAGGCTATTTGGTAGTTGCAGGTAATTTGAGAGTTGCGGGTCATTTGACAGTTGCCGTTAATGTGTCATTTGCAGGTTATTTGGCAGGACAGTTGCGGGTCATGTGACAGTTGCAGGTCATTTGATAGATGCATTTCATGTGACTGTTGCAGGTCATGTGAAAGATGCTGGTCATGTGGCTGTTGCAGGTCATTTGAAAGATGCTGGTCATGTGACTGTTGCAGGTCATTTGAAAGATGCTGGTCGTGAGACATGTGCAGGTCATTTGACTGTTGCAGGTCATGTGTCATGTGCAGGTCATTTGACTGTTGCAGGTCATGTGTCATGTGCAGGTCATTTGACTGTTGCAGGTGATGTGATATGTGTAGGTCATTTGACTGTTGCAGGTCATTTGACATTGCAAGTTATTTGGCAGTTTTGTGTTGTGACAGTTGCAGGTCATGTGAGAGTTTCAGGCTATTTGGCAGTTGCAGGTAATTTGAGAGTTGCGGGTCATTTGACAGTTGCCGTTAATGTGTCAGTTGCAGGTTATTTGGCAGGACAGTTGCGGGTCATGTGACTGTTGCAGGTCATTTGACAGATGCATTTCATGTGACTGTTGCAGGTCATGTGAAAGATGCTGGTCATGTGGCTGTTGCAGGTCATTTGAAAGATGCTGGTCATGTGACTGTTGCAGGTCATTTGAAAGATGCTGGTCGTGAGACATGTGCAGGTCATTTGACTGTTGCAGGTCATGTGATATGTGCAGGTCATTTGACTGTTGCAGGTCATGTGTCATGTGCAGGTCATTTGACTGTTGCAGGTGATGTGATATGTGTAGGTCATTTGACTGTTGCAGGTCATTTGACATTGCAAGTTATTTGGCAGTTTTGTGTTGTGACAGTTGCAGGTCATGTGAGAGTTTCAGGCTATTTGGCAGTTGCAGGTAATTTGAGAGTTGCGGGTCATTTGACAGTTGCCGTTAATGTGTCAGTTGCAGGTTATTTGGCAGGACAGTTGCGGGTCATGTGACTGTTGCAGGTCATTTGACAGATGCATTTCATGTGACTGTTGCAGGTCATGTGAAAGATGCTGGTCATGTGGCTGTTGCAGGTCATTTGAAAGATGCTGGTCATGTGACTGTTGCAGGTCATTTGAAAGATGCTGGTCGTGAGACATGTGCAGGTCATTTGACTGTTGCAGGTCATGTGATATGTGCAGGTCATTTGACTGTTGCAGGTCATGTGTCATGTGCAGGTCATTTGACTGTTGCAGGTGATGTGATATGTGTAGGTCATTTGACTGTTGCAGGTCATTTGACATTGCAAGTTATTTGGCAGTTTTGTGTTGTGACAGTTGCAGGTCATGTGAGAGTTTCAGGTTATTTGGTAGTTGCAGGTAATTTGAGAGTTGCGGGTCATTTGACAGTTGCCGTTAATGTGTCAGTTGCAGGTTATTTGGCAGGACAGTTGCGGGTCATGTGACTGTTGCAGGTCATTTTACAGATGCATTTCATGTGACTGTTGCAGGTCATGTGAAAGATGCTGGTCATGTGACTGTTGCAGGTCATTTGAAAGATGCTGGTCATGTGACTGTTGCAGGTCATTTGAAAGATGCTGGTCGTGAGACATGTGCAAGTCATTTGACTGTTGCAGGTCATGTGATATGTGCAAGTCATTTGACTGTTGCAGGTCATGTGTCATGTGCAGGTCATTTGACTGTTGCAGGTGATGTGATATGTGTAGGTAATTTGACTGTTGCAGGTCATTTGACATTGCAAGTTATTTTGCAGTTTTGTGTTGTGACAGTTGCAGGTCATGTGAGAGTTTCAGGCTATTTGGCAGTTGCAGGTAATTTGAGAGTTGCGGGTCATTTGACAGTTGCTGTTAATGTGACAGTTGCAGGTTATTTGGCAGGACAGTTGCGGGTCAATTGACAGTTGCAGGTTGTTTGTCAGTTGAGGGTTATGTGGGAGTTGTGAGTTAATTGGCACTTGCTGGTCATTTCACTGTTGCAGGTCATTTGACAATATACTGTAGTATATTTTTGGTATGATTTTATTTTTTATAAGGTTCTTTTTGTATTTGTTCACTTCTTTTCTAAATATTAGTGTACTTTTATCTTATTTTATGTGCATTACTGTTTTTTTATTGTATTTTTCTAAATTTTTCTATATTTAATGGAATGTGAAGACATTAATTCCACTCTAAAACTCCATCAGGTCAGGTCAGGCTTCGGTCTGCTACTGGTACCCTGTAACCCAGTACCACCTGCCTCAGGGTCGAGTCGTTGGCGATTAATCCATCATGTGATATGTGTAGTTCATTTGGCTGTTGCAGGCTGTTTGACCAGTTGCAAGTTATTTAGTTGTTGGGGGTTATTTGGCAGTTTCTGGTCATGTGACAGTTGCGGGTAAAGTGTGAGTTTCAGGCTATTTGGCAGTTGCAGGTAATTTGAGAGTTGCGGGTCATTTGACAGTTGCCGTTAGTGTGACAGTTGCAGGTTATTTGGCAGGACAGTTGCGGGTCAATTGAAAGTTGCAGGTCATTTGACAGATGCATTTCATGTGACTGTTGCAGGTCATGTGAAAGATGCTGGTCATGTGACTGTTGCAGGTCATTTGAAAGATGCTGGTCATGTGACTGTTGCAGGTCATTTGAAAGATGCTGGTCGTGAGACATGTGCAGGTCATTTGACTGTTGCAGGTCATGTGATATGTGCAGGTCATTTGACTGTTGCAGGTCATGTGTCATGTGCAGGTCATTTGACTGTTGCAGGTGATGTGATATGTGTAGGTCATTTGACTGTTGCAGGTCATTTGACATTGCAAGTTATTTGGCAGTTTTGTGTTGTGACAGTTGAAGGTCATGTGAGAGTTTCAGGCTATTTAATAGTTGCAGGTAATTTGAGAGTTGCGGGTGATTTGACAGTTGCCGTTAATGTGTCAGTTGCAGGTTATTTGGCAGGACAGTTGCGGGTCATGTGACTGTTGCAGGTCATTTTACAGATGCATTTCATGTGACTGTTGCAGGTCATGTGAAAGATGCTGGTCATGTGACTGTTGCAGGTCATTTGAAAGATGCTGGTCATGTGACTGTTGCAGGTCATTTGAAAGATGCTGGTCGTGAGACATGTGCAGGTCATTTGACTGTTGCAGGTCATGTGATATGTGCAAGTCATTTGACTGTTGCAGGTCATGTGTCATGTGCAGGTCATTTGACTGTTGCAGGTGATGTGATATGTGTAGGTCATTTGACTGTTGCAGGTCATTTGACATTGCAAGTTATTTGGCAGTTTTGTGTTGTGACAGTTGCAGGTCATGTGAGAGTTTCAGGCTATTTGGCAGTTGCAGGTAATTTGAGAGTTGCGGGTCATTTGACAGTTGCCGTTAATGTGTCAGTTGCAGGTTATTTGGCAGGAGAGTTGCGGGTCATGTGACAGTTGCAGGTCATTTGACAGATGCATTTCATGTGACTGTTGCAGGTCATGTGAAAGATGCTGGTCATGTGACTGTTGCAGGTCATTTGAAAGATGCTGGTCATGTGACTGTTGCAGGTCATTTGAAAGATGCTGGTCGTGAGACATGTGCAGGTCATTTGACTGTTGCAGGTCATGTGATATGTGCAGGTCATTTGACTGTTGCAGGTCATGTGTCATGTGCAGGTCATTTGACTGTTGCAGGTGATGTGATATGTGTAGGTCATTTGACTGTTGCAGGTCATTTGACATTGCAAGTTATTTGGCAGTTTTGTTGTGACAGTTGAAGGTCATGTGAGAGTTTCAGGCTATTTGGTAGTTGCAGGTAATTTGAGAGTTGCGGGTCATTTGACAGTTGCCGTTAATGTGTCAGTTGCAGGTTATTTGGCAGGACAGTTGCGGGTCATGTGACAGTTGCAGGTCATTTTACAGATGCATTTCATGTGACTGTTGCAGGTCATGTGAAAGATGCTGGTCATGTGGCTGTTGCAGGTCATTTGAAAGATGCTGGTCATGTGACTGTTGCAGGTCATTTGAAAGATGCTGGTCGTGAGACATGTGCAGGTCATTTGACTGTTGCAGGTCATGTGTCATGTGCAGGTCATTTGACTGTTGCAGGTCATGTGTCATGTGCAGGTCATTTGACTGTTGCAGGTGATGTGATATGTGTAGGTCATTTGACTGTTGCAGGTCATTTGACATTGCAAGTTATTTGGCAGTTTTGTGTTGTGACAGTTGCAGGTCATGTGAGAGTTTCAGGCTATTTGGCAGTTGCAGGTAATTTGAGAGTTGCGGGTCATTTGACAGTTGCCGTTAATGTGTCAGTTGCAGGTTATTTGGCAGGACAGTTGCGGGTCATGTGACTGTTGCAGGTCCTTTGACAGATGCATTTCATGTGACTGTTGCAGGTCATGTGAAAGATGCTGGTCATGTGGCTGTTGCAGGTCATTTGAAAGATGCTGGTCATGTGACTGTTGCAGGTCATTTGAAAGATGCTGGTCGTGAGACATGTGCAGGTCATTTGACTGTTGCAGGTCATGTGATATGTGCAGGTCATTTGACTGTTGCAGGTCATGTGTCATGTGCAGGTCATTTGACTGTTGCAGGTGATGTGATATGTGTAGGTCATTTGACTGTTGCAGGTCATTTGACATTGCAAGTTATTTGGCAGTTTTGTGTTGTGACAGTTGCAGGTCATGTGAGAGTTTCAGGTTATTTGGTAGTTGCAGGTAATTTGAGAGTTGCGGGTCATTTGACAGTTGCCGTTAATGTGTCAGTTGCAGGTTATTTGGCAGGACAGTTGCGGGTCATGTGACTGTTGCAGGTCATTTTACAGATGCATTTCATGTGACTGTTGCAGGTCATGTGAAAGATGCTGGTCATGTGACTGTTGCAGGTCATTTGAAAGATGCTGGTCATGTGACTGTTGCAGGTCATTTGAAAGATGCTGGTCGTGAGACATGTGCAGGTCATTTGACTGTTGCAGGTCATGTGATATGTGCAAGTCATTTGACTGTTGCAGGTCATGTGTCATGTGCAGGTCATTTGACTGTTGCAGGTGATGTGATATGTGTAGGTCATTTGACTGTTGCAGGTCATTTGACATTGCAAGTTATTTGGCAGTTTTGTGTTGTGACAGTTGCAGGTCATGTGAGAGTTTCAGGCTATTTGGCAGTTGCAGGTAATTTGAGAGTTGCGGGTCATTTGACAGTTGCTGTTAATGTGACAGTTGCAGGTTATTTGGCAGGACAGTTGCGGGTCAATTGACAGTTGCAGGTTGTTTGTCAGTTGAGGGTTATGTGGGAGTTGTGAGTTAATTGGCACTTGCTGGTCATTTCACTGTTGCAGGTCATTTGACAATATACTGTAGTATATTTTTGGTATGATTTTATTTTTTATAAGGTTCTTTTTGTATTTGTTCACTTCTTTTCTAAATATTAGTGTACTTTTATCTTATTTTATGTACATTACTGTTTTTTTATTGTATTTTTCTAAATTTTTCTATATTTAATGGAATGTGAAGACATTAATTCCACTCTAAAACTCCATCAGGTCAGGTCAGGCTTCGGTCTGCTACTGGTACCCTGTAACCCAGTACCACCTGCCTCAGGGTCGAGTCGTTGGCGATTAATCCATCATGTGATATGTGTAGTTCATTTGGCTGTTGCAGGCTGTTTGACCAGTTGCAAGTTATTTAGTTGTTGGGGGTTATTTGGCAGTTTCTGGTCATGTGACAGTTGCGGGTAAAGTGTGAGTTTCAGGCTATTTGGCAGTTGCAGGTAATTTGAGAGTTGCGGGTCATTTGACAGTTGCCGTTAGTGTGACAGTTGCAGGTTATTTGGCAGGACAGTTGCGGGTCAATTGACAGTTGCAGGTCATTTGACAGATGCATTTCATGTGACTGTTGCAGGTCATGTGAAAGATGCTGGTCATGTGACTGTTGCAGGTCATTTGAAAGATGCTGGTCATGTGACTGTTGCAGGTCATTTGAAAGATGCTGGTCGTGAGACATGTGCAGGTCATTTGACTGTTGCAGGTCATGTGATATGTGCAGGTCATTTGACTGTTGCAGGTCATGTGTCATGTGCAGGTCATTTGACTGTTGCAGGTGATGTGATATGTGTAGGTCATTTGACTGTTGCAGGTCATTTGACATTGCAAGTTATTTGGCAGTTTTGTGTTGTGACAGTTGAAGGTCATGTGAGAGTTTCAGGCTATTTAATAGTTGCAGGTAATTTGAGAGTTGCGGGTCATTTGACAGTTGCCGTTAATGTGTCAGTTGCAGGTTATTTGGCAGGACAGTTGCGGGTCATGTGACTGTTGCAGGTCATTTTACAGATGCATTTCATGTGACTGTTGCAGGTCATGTGAAAGATGCTGGTCATGTGACTGTTGCAGGTCATTTGAAAGATGCTGGTCATGTGGCTGTTGCAGGTCATTTGAAAGATGCTGGTCGTGAGACATGTGCAGGTCATTTGACTGTTGCAGGTCATGTGATATGTGCAGGTCATTTGACTGTTGCAGGTCATGTGTCATGTGCAGGTCATTTGACTGTTGCAGGTGATGTGATATGTGTAGGTCATTTGACTGTTGCAGGTCATTTGACATTGCAAGTTATTTGGCAGTTTTGTGTTGTGACAGTTGCAGGTCATGTGAGAGTTTCAGGCTATTTGGCAGTTGCAGGTAATTTGAGAGTTGCGGGTCATTTGACAGTTGCCGTTAATGTGTCAGTTGCAGGTTATTTGGCAGGACAGTTGCGGGTCATGTGACAGTTGCAGGTCATTTGACAGATGCATTTCATGTGACTGTTGCAGGTCATGTGAAAGATGCTGGTCATGTGACTGTTGCAGGTCATTTGAAAGATGCTGGTCATGTGACTGTTGCAGGTCATTTGAAAGATGCTGGTCGTGAGACATGTGCAGGTCATTTGACTGTTGCAGGTCATGTGATATGTGCAGGTCATTTGACTGTTGCAGGTCATGTGTCATGTGCAGGTCATTTGACTGTTGCAGGTGATGTGATATGTGTAGGTCATTTGACTGTTGCAGGTCATTTGACATTGCAAGTTATTTGGCAGTTTTGTGTTGTGACAGTTGAAGGTCATGTGAGAGTTTCAGGCTATTTGGTAGTTGCAGGTAATTTGAGAGTTGCGGGTCATTTGACAGTTGCCGTTAATGTGTCATTTGCAGGTTATTTGGCAGGACAGTTGCGGGTCATGTGACAGTTGCAGGTCATTTGACAGATGCATTTCATGTGACTGTTGCAGGTCATGTGAAAGATGCTGGTCATGTGGCTGTTGCAGGTCATTTGAAAGATGCTGGTCATGTGACTGTTGCAGGTCATTTGAAAGATGCTGGTCGTGAGACATGTGCAGGTCATTTGACTGTTGCAGGTCATGTGTCATGTGCAGGTCATTTGACTGTTGCAGGTCATGTGTCATGTGCAGGTCATTTGACTGTTGCAGGTGATGTGATATGTGTAGGTCATTTGACTGTTGCAGGTCATTTGACATTGCAAGTTATTTGGCAGTTTTGTGTTGTGACAGTTGCAGGTCATGTGAGAGTTTCAGGCTATTTGGCAGTTGCAGGTAATTTGAGAGTTGCGGGTCATTTGACAGTTGCCGTTAATGTGTCAGTTGCAGGTTATTTGGCAGGACAGTTGCGGGTCATGTGACTGTTGCAGGTCATTTTACAGATGCATTTCATGTGACTGTTGCAGGTCATGTGAAAGATGCTGGTCATGTGACTGTTGCAGGTCATTTGAAAGATGCTGGTCATGTGACTGTTGCAGGTCATTTGAAAGATGCTGGTCGTGAGACATGTGCAGGTCATTTGACTGTTGCAGGTCATGTGATATGTGCAGGTCATTTGACTGTTGCAGGTCATGTGTCATGTGCAGGTCATTTGACTGTTGCAGGTGATGTGATATGTGTAGGTCATTTGACTGTTGCAGGTCATTTGACATTGCAAGTTATTTGGCAGTTTTGTGTTGTGACAGTTGAAGGTCATGTGAGAGTTTCAGGCTATTTAATAGTTGCAGGTAATTTGAGAGTTGCGGGTCATTTGACAGTTGCCGTTAATGTGTCAGTTGCAGGTTATTTGGCAGGACAGTTGCGGGTCATGTGACTGTTGCAGGTCATTTTACAGATGCATTTCATGTGACTGTTGCAGGTCATGTGAAAGATGCTGGTCATGTGACTGTTGCAGGTCATTTGAAAGATGCTGGTCATGTGGCTGTTGCAGGTCATTTGAAAGATGCTGGTCGTGAGACATGTGCAGGTCATTTGACTGTTGCAGGTCATGTGATATGTGCAGGTCATTTGACTGTTGCAGGTCATGTGTCATGTGCAGGTCATTTGACTGTTGCAGGTGATGTGATATGTGTAGGTCATTTGACTGTTGCAGGTCATTTGACATTGCAAGTTATTTGGCAGTTTTGTGTTGTGACAGTTGCAGGTCATGTGAGAGTTTCAGGCTATTTGGCAGTTGCAGGTAATTTGAGAGTTGCGGGTCATTTGACAGTTGCCGTTAATGTGTCAGTTGCAGGTTATTTGGCAGGACAGTTGCGGGTCATGTGACAGTTGCAGGTCATTTGACAGATGCATTTCATGTGACTGTTGCAGGTCATGTGAAAGATGCTGGTCATGTGACTGTTGCAGGTCATTTGAAAGATGCTGGTCATGTGACTGTTGCAGGTCATTTGAAAGATGCTGGTCGTGAGACATGTGCAGGTCATTTGACTGTTGCAGGTCATGTGATATGTGCAGGTCATTTGACTGTTGCAGGTCATGTGTCATGTGCAGGTCATTTGACTGTTGCAGGTGATGTGATATGTGTAGGTCATTTGACTGTTGCAGGTCATTTGACATTGCAAGTTATTTGGCAGTTTTGTGTTGTGACAGTTGAAGGTCATGTGAGAGTTTCAGGCTATTTGGTAGTTGCAGGTAATTTGAGAGTTGCGGGTCATTTGACAGTTGCCGTTAATGTGTCATTTGCAGGTTATTTGGCAGGACAGTTGCGGGTCATGTGACAGTTGCAGGTCATTTGACAGATGCATTTCATGTGACTGTTGCAGGTCATGTGAAAGATGCTGGTCATGTGGCTGTTGCAGGTCATTTGAAAGATGCTGGTCATGTGACTGTTGCAGGTCATTTGAAAGATGCTGGTCGTGAGACATGTGCAGGTCATTTGACTGTTGCAGGTCATGTGTCATGTGCAGGTCATTTGACTGTTGCAGGTCATGTGTCATGTGCAGGTCATTTGACTGTTGCAGGTGATGTGATATGTGTAGGTCATTTGACTGTTGCAGGTCATTTGACATTGCAAGTTATTTGGCAGTTTTGTGTTGTGACAGTTGCAGGTCATGTGAGAGTTTCAGGCTATTTGGCAGTTGCAGGTAATTTGAGAGTTGCGGGTCATTTGACAGTTGCAGGTCATTTGACAGATGCATTTCATGTGACTGTTGCAGGTCATGTGAAAGATGCTGGTCATGTGGCTGTTGCAGGTCATTTGAAAGATGCTGGTCATGTGACTGTTGCAGGTCATTTGAAAGATGCTGGTCGTGAGACATGTGCAGGTCATTTGACTGTTGCAGGTCATGTGATATGTGCAGGTCAATTGACTGTTGCAGGTCATGTGTCATGTGCAGGTCATTTGACTGTTGCAGGTGATGTGATATGTGTAGGTCATTTGACTGTTGCAGGTCATTTGACATTGCAAGTTATTTGGCAGTTTTGTGTTGTGACAGTTGCAGGTCATGTGAGAGTTTCAGGCTATTTGGCAGTTGCAGGTAATTTGAGAGTTGCGGGTCATTTGACAGTTGCCGTTAATGTGTCAGTTGCAGGTTATTTGGCAGGACAGTTGCGGGTCATGTGACTGTTGCAGGTCATTTGACAGATGCATTTCATGTGACTGTTGCAGGTCATGTGAAAGATGCTGGTCATGTGGCTGTTGCAGGTCATTTGAAAGATGCTGGTCATGTGACTGTTGCAGGTCATTTGAAAGATGCTGGTCGTGAGACATGTGCAGGTCATTTGACTGTTGCAGGTCATGTGATATGTGCAGGTCATTTGACTGTTGCAGGTCATGTGTCATGTGCAGGTCATTTGACTGTTGCAGGTGATGTGATATGTGTAGGTCATTTGACTGTTGCAGGTCATTTGACATTGCAAGTTATTTGGCAGTTTTGTGTTGTGACAGTTGCAGGTCATGTGAGAGTTTCAGGTTATTTGGTAGTTGCAGGTAATTTGAGAGTTGCGGGTCATTTGACAGTTGCCGTTAATGTGTCAGTTGCAGGTTATTTGGCAGGACAGTTGCGGGTCATGTGACTGTTGCAGGTCATTTTACAGATGCATTTCATGTGACTGTTGCAGGTCATGTGAAAGATGCTGGTCATGTGACTGTTGCAGGTCATTTGAAAGATGCTGGTCATGTGACTGTTGCAGGTCATTTGAAAGATGCTGGTCGTGAGACATGTGCAAGTCATTTGACTGTTGCAGGTCATGTGATATGTGCAAGTCATTTGACTGTTGCAGGTCATGTGTCATGTGCAGGTCATTTGACTGTTGCAGGTGATGTGATATGTGTAGGTAATTTGACTGTTGCAGGTCATTTGACATTGCAAGTTTTTTTGCAGTTTTGTGTTGTGACAGTTGCAGGTCATGTGAGAGTTTCAGGCTATTTGGCAGTTGCAGGTAATTTGAGAGTTGCGGGTCATTTGACAGTTGCTGTTAATGTGACAGTTGCAGGTTATTTGGCAGGACAGTTGCGGGTCACTTGACAGTTGCAGGTTGTTTGTCAGTTGAGGGTTATGTGGGAGTTGTGAGTTAATTGGCACTTGCTGGTCATTTCACTGTTGCAGGTCATTTGACAATATACTGTAGTATATTTTTGGTATGATTTTATTTTTTATAAGGTTCTTTTTGTATTTGTTCACTTCTTTTCTAAATATTAGTGTACTTTTATCTTATTTTATGTACATTACTGTTTTTTTATTGTATTTTTCTAAATTTTTCTATATTTAATGGAATGTGAAGACATTAATTCCACTCTAAAACTCCATCAGGTCAGGTCAGGCTTCGGTCTGCTACTGGTACCCTGTAACCCAGTACCACCTGCCTCAGGGTCGAGTCGTTGGCGATTAATCCATCATGTGATATGTGTAGTTCATTTGGCTGTTGCAGGCTGTTTGACCAGTTGCAAGTTATTTAGTTGTTGGGGGTTATTTGGCAGTTTCTGGTCATGTGACAGTTGCGGGTAAAGTGTGAGTTTCAGGCTATTTGGCAGTTGCAGGTAATTTGAGAGTTGCGGGTCATTTGACAGTTGCCGTTAGTGTGACAGTTGCAGGTTATTTGGCAGGACAGTTGCGGGTCAATTGACAGTTGCAGGTCATTTGACAGATGCATTTCATGTGACTGTTGCAGGTCATGTGAAAGATGCTGGTCATGTGACTGTTGCAGGTCATTTGAAAGATGCTGGTCATGTGACTGTTGCAGGTCATTTGAAAGATGCTGGTCGTGAGACATGTGCAGGTCATTTGACTGTTGCAGGTCATGTGATATGTGCAGGTCATTTGACTGTTGCAGGTCATGTGTCATGTGCAGGTCATTTGACTGTTGCAGGTGATGTGATATGTGTAGGTCATTTGACTGTTGCAGGTCATTTGACATTGCAAGTTATTTGGCAGTTTTGTGTTGTGACAGTTGAAGGTCATGTGAGAGTTTCAGGTTATTTGGTAGTTGCAGGTAATTTGAGAGTTGCGGGTCATTTGACAGTTGCCGTTAATGTGTCAGTTGCAGGTTATTTGGCAGGACAGTTGCGGGTCATATGACTGTTGCAGGTCATTTTACAGATGCATTTCATGTGACTGTTGCAGGTCATGTGAAAGATGCTGGTCATGTGACTGTTGCAGGTCATTTGAAAGATGCTGGTCATGTGACTGTTGCAGGTCATTTGAAAGATGCTGGTCGTGAGACATGTGCAGGTCATTTGACTGTTGCAGGTCATGTGATATGTGCAAGTCATTTGACTGTTGCAGGTCATGTGTCATGTGCAGGTCATTTGACTGTTGCAGGTGATGTGATATGTGTAGGTAATTTGACTGTTGCAGGTCATTTGACATTGCAAGTTATTTTGCAGTTTTGTGTTGTGACAGTTGCAGGTCATGTGAGAGTTTCAGGCTATTTGGCAGTTGCAGGTAATTTGAGAGTTGCGGGTCATTTGACAGTTGCTGTTAATGTGACAGTTGCAGGTTATTTGGCAGGACAGTTGCGGGTCAATTGACAGTTGCAGGTTGTTTGTCAGTTGAGGGTTATGTGGGAGTTGTGAGTTAATTGGCACTTGCTGGTCATTTCACTGTTGCAGGTCATTTGACAATATACTGTAGTATATTTTTGGTATGATTTTATTTTTTATAAGGTTCTTTTTGTATTTGTTCACTTCTTTTCTAAATATTAGTGTACTTTTATCTTATTTTATGTGCATTACTGTTTTTTTATTGTATTTTTCTAAATTTTTCTATATTTAATGGAATGTGAAGACATTAATTCCACTCTAAAACTCCATCAGGTCAGGTCAGGCTTCGGTCTGCTACTGGTACCCTGTAACCCAGTACCACCTGCCTCAGGGTCGAGTCGTTGGCGATTAATCCATCATGTGATATGTGTAGTTCATTTGGCTGTTGCAGGCTGTTTGACCAGTTGCAAGTTATTTAGTTGTTGGGGGTTATTTGGCAGTTTCTGGTCATGTGACAGTTGCGGGTAAAGTGTGAGTTTCAGGCTATTTGGCAGTTGCAGGTAATTTGAGAGTTGCGGGTCATTTGACAGTTGCCGTTAGTGTGACAGTTGCAGGTTATTTGGCAGGACAGTTGCGGGTCAATTGAAAGTTGCAGGTCATTTGACAGATGCATTTCATGTGACTGTTGCAGGTCATGTGAAAGATGCTGGTCATGTGACTGTTGCAGGTCATTTGAAAGATGCTGGTCATGTGACTGTTGCAGGTCATTTGAAAGATGCTGGTCGTGAGACATGTGCAGGTCATTTGACTGTTGCAGGTCATGTGATATGTGCAGGTCATTTGACTGTTGCAGGTCATGTGTCATGTGCAGGTCATTTGACTGTTGCAGGTGATGTGATATGTGTAGGTCATTTGACTGTTGCAGGTCATTTGACATTGCAAGTTATTTGGCAGTTTTGTGTTGTGACAGTTGAAGGTCATGTGAGAGTTTCAGGCTATTTAATAGTTGCAGGTAATTTGAGAGTTGCGGGTGATTTGACAGTTGCCGTTAATGTGTCAGTTGCAGGTTATTTGGCAGGACAGTTGCGGGTCATGTGACTGTTGCAGGTCATTTTACAGATGCATTTCATGTGACTGTTGCAGGTCATGTGAAAGATGCTGGTCATGTGACTGTTGCAGGTCATTTGAAAGATGCTGGTCATGTGACTGTTGCAGGTCATTTGAAAGATGCTGGTCGTGAGACATGTGCAGGTCATTTGACTGTTGCAGGTCATGTGATATGTGCAAGTCATTTGACTGTTGCAGGTCATGTGTCATGTGCAGGTCATTTGACTGTTGCAGGTGATGTGATATGTGTAGGTCATTTGACTGTTGCAGGTCATTTGACATTGCAAGTTATTTGGCAGTTTTGTGTTGTGACAGTTGCAGGTCATGTGAGAGTTTCAGGCTATTTGGCAGTTGCAGGTAATTTGAGAGTTGCGGGTCATTTGACAGTTGCCGTTAATGTGTCAGTTGCAGGTTATTTGGCAGGAGAGTTGCGGGTCATGTGACAGTTGCAGGTCATTTGACAGATGCATTTCATGTGACTGTTGCAGGTCATGTGAAAGATGCTGGTCATGTGACTGTTGCAGGTCATTTGAAAGATGCTGGTCATGTGACTGTTGCAGGTCATTTGAAAGATGCTGGTCGTGAGACATGTGCAGGTCATTTGACTGTTGCAGGTCATGTGATATGTGCAGGTCATTTGACTGTTGCAGGTCATGTGTCATGTGCAGGTCATTTGACTGTTGCAGGTGATGTGATATGTGTAGGTCATTTGACTGTTGCAGGTCATTTGACATTGCAAGTTATTTGGCAGTTTTGTGTTGTGACAGTTGAAGGTCATGTGAGAGTTTCAGGCTATTTGGTAGTTGCAGGTAATTTGAGAGTTGCGGGTCATTTGACAGTTGCCGTTAATGTGTCAGTTGCAGGTTATTTGGCAGGACAGTTGCAGGTCATGTGACAGTTGCAGGTCATTTTACAGATGCATTTCATGTGACTGTTGCAGGTCATGTGAAAGATGCTGGTCATGTGGCTGTTGCAGGTCATTTGAAAGATGCTGGTCATGTGACTGTTGCAGGTCATTTGAAAGATGCTGGTCGTGAGACATGTGCAGGTCATTTGACTGTTGCAGGTCATGTGTCATGTGCAGGTCATTTGACTGTTGCAGGTCATGTGTCATGTGCAGGTCATTTGACTGTTGCAGGTGATGTGATATGTGTAGGTCATTTGACTGTTGCAGGTCATTTGACATTGCAAGTTATTTGGCAGTTTTGTGTTGTGACAGTTGCAGGTCATGTGAGAGTTTCAGGCTATTTGGCAGTTGCAGGTAATTTGAGAGTTGCGGGTCATTTGACAGTTGCCGTTAATGTGTCAGTTGCAGGTTATTTGGCAGGACAGTTGCGGGTCATGTGACTGTTGCAGGTCATTTGACAGATGCATTTCATGTGACTGTTGCAGGTCATGTGAAAGATGCTGGTCATGTGGCTGTTGCAGGTCATTTGAAAGATGCTGGTCATGTGACTGTTGCAGGTCATTTGAAAGATGCTGGTCGTGAGACATGTGCAGGTCATTTGACTGTTGCAGGTCATGTGATATGTGCAGGTCATTTGACTGTTGCAGGTCATGTGTCATGTGCAGGTCATTTGACTGTTGCAGGTGATGTGATATGTGTAGGTCATTTGACTGTTGCAGGTCATTTGACATTGCAAGTTATTTGGCAGTTTTGTGTTGTGACAGTTGCAGGTCATGTGAGAGTTTCAGGTTATTTGGTAGTTGCAGGTAATTTGAGAGTTGCGGGTCATTTGACAGTTGCCGTTAATGTGTCAGTTGCAGGTTATTTGGCAGGACAGTTGCGGGTCATGTGACTGTTGCAGGTCATTTTACAGATGCATTTCATGTGACTGTTGCAGGTCATGTGAAAGATGCTGGTCATGTGACTGTTGCAGGTCATTTGAAAGATGCTGGTCATGTGACTGTTGCAGGTCATTTGAAAGATGCTGGTCGTGAGACATGTGCAGGTCATTTGACTGTTGCAGGTCATGTGATATGTGCAAGTCATTTGACTGTTGCAGGTCATGTGTCATGTGCAGGTCATTTGACTGTTGCAGGTGATGTGATATGTGTAGGTCATTTGACTGTTGCAGGTCATTTGACATTGCAAGTTATTTGGCAGTTTTGTGTTGTGACAGTTGCAGGTCATGTGAGAGTTTCAGGCTATTTGGCAGTTGCAGGTAATTTGAGAGTTGCGGGTCATTTGACAGTTGCTGTTAATGTGACAGTTGCAGGTTATTTGGCAGGACAGTTGCGGGTCAATTGACAGTTGCAGGTTGTTTGTCAGTTGAGGGTTATGTGGGAGTTGTGAGTTAATTGGCACTTGCTGGTCATTTCACTGTTGCAGGTCATTTGACAATATACTGTAGTATATTTTTGGTATGATTTTATTTTTTATAAGGTTCTTTTTGTATTTGTTCACTTCTTTTCTAAATATTAGTGTACTTTTATCTTATTTTATGTACATTACTGTTTTTTTATTGTATTTTTCTAAATTTTTCTATATTTAATGGAATGTGAAGACATTAATTCCACTCTAAAACTCCATCAGGTCAGGTCAGGCTTCGGTCTGCTACTGGTACCCTGTAACCCAGTACCACCTGCCTCAGGGTCGAGTCGTTGGCGATTAATCCATCATGTGATATGTGTAGTTCATTTGGCTGTTGCAGGCTGTTTGACCAGTTGCAAGTTATTTAGTTGTTGGGGGTTATTTGGCAGTTTCTGGTCATGTGACAGTTGCGGGTAAAGTGTGAGTTTCAGGCTATTTGGCAGTTGCAGGTAATTTGAGAGTTGCGGGTCATTTGACAGTTGCCGTTAGTGTGACAGTTGCAGGTTATTTGGCAGGACAGTTGCGGGTCAATTGACAGTTGCAGGTCATTTGACAGATGCATTTCATGTGACTGTTGCAGGTCATGTGAAAGATGCTGGTCATGTGACTGTTGCAGGTCATTTGAAAGATGCTGGTCATGTGACTGTTGCAGGTCATTTGAAAGATGCTGGTCGTGAGACATGTGCAGGTCATTTGACTGTTGCAGGTCATGTGATATGTGCAGGTCATTTGACTGTTGCAGGTCATGTGTCATGTGCAGGTCATTTGACTGTTGCAGGTGATGTGATATGTGTAGGTCATTTGACTGTTGCAGGTCATTTGACATTGCAAGTTATTTGGCAGTTTTGTGTTGTGACAGTTGAAGGTCATGTGAGAGTTTCAGGCTATTTAATAGTTGCAGGTAATTTGAGAGTTGCGGGTCATTTGACAGTTGCCGTTAATGTGTCAGTTGCAGGTTATTTGGCAGGACAGTTGCGGGTCATGTGACTGTTGCAGGTCATTTTACAGATGCATTTCATGTGACTGTTGCAGGTCATGTGAAAGATGCTGGTCATGTGACTGTTGCAGGTCATTTGAAAGATGCTGGTCATGTGGCTGTTGCAGGTCATTTGAAAGATGCTGGTCGGGAGACATGTGCAGGTCATTTGACTGTTGCAGGTCATGTGATATGTGCAGGTCATTTGACTGTTGCAGGTCATGTGTCATGTGCAGGTCATTTGACTGTTGCAGGTGATGTGATATGTGTAGGTCATTTGACTGTTGCAGGTCATTTGACATTGCAAGTTATTTGGCAGTTTTGTGTTGTGACAGTTGCAGGTCATGTGAGAGTTTCAGGCTATTTGGCAGTTGCAGGTAATTTGAGAGTTGCGGGTCATTTGACAGTTGCCGTTAATGTGTCAGTTGCAGGTTATTTGGCAGGACAGTTGCGGGTCATGTGACAGTTGCAGGTCATTTGACAGATGCATTTCATGTGACTGTTGCAGGTCATGTGAAAGATGCTGGTCATGTGACTGTTGCAGGTCATTTGAAAGATGCTGGTCATGTGACTGTTGCAGGTCATTTGAAAGATGCTGGTCGTGAGACATGTGCAGGTCATTTGACTGTTGCAGGTCATGTGATATGTGCAGGTCATTTGACTGTTGCAGGTCATGTGTCATGTGCAGGTCATTTGACTGTTGCAGGTGATGTGATATGTGTAGGTCATTTGACTGTTGCAGGTCATTTGACATTGCAAGTTATTTGGCAGTTTTGTGTTGTGACAGTTGAAGGTCATGTGAGAGTTTCAGGCTATTTGGTAGTTGCAGGTAATTTGAGAGTTGCGGGTCATTTGACAGTTGCCGTTAATGTGTCATTTGCAGGTTATTTGGCAGGACAGTTGCGGGTCATGTGACAGTTGCAGGTCATTTGACAGATGCATTTCATGTGACTGTTGCAGGTCATGTGAAAGATGCTGGTCATGTGGCTGTTGCAGGTCATTTGAAAGATGCTGGTCATGTGACTGTTGCAGGTCATTTGAAAGATGCTGGTCGTGAGACATGTGCAGGTCATTTGACTGTTGCAGGTCATGTGTCATGTGCAGGTCATTTGACTGTTGCAGGTCATGTGTCATGTGCAGGTCATTTGACTGTTGCAGGTGATGTGATATGTGTAGGTCATTTGACTGTTGCAGGTCATTTGACATTGCAAGTTATTTGGCAGTTTTGTGTTGTGACAGTTGCAGGTCATGTGAGAGTTTCAGGCTATTTGGCAGTTGCAGGTAATTTGAGAGTTGCGGGTCATTTGACAGTTGCCGTTAATGTGTCAGTTGCAGGTTATTTGGCAGGACAGTTGCGGGTCATGTGACTGTTGCAGGTCATTTTACAGATGCATTTCATGTGACTGTTGCAGGTCATGTGAAAGATGCTGGTCATGTGACTGTTGCAGGTCATTTGAAAGATGCTGGTCATGTGACTGTTGCAGGTCATTTGAAAGATGCTGGTCGTGAGACATGTGCAGGTCATTTGACTGTTGCAGGTCATGTGATATGTGCAGGTCATTTGACTGTTACAGGTCATGTGTCATGTGCAGGTCATTTGACTGTTGCAGGTGATGTGATATGTGTAGGTCATTTGACTGTTGCAGGTCATTTGACATTGCAAGTTATTTGGCAGTTTTGTGTTGTGACAGTTGAAGGTCATGTGAGAGTTTCAGGCTATTTAATAGTTGCAGGTAATTTGAGAGTTGCGGGTCATTTGACAGTTGCCGTTAATGTGTCAGTTGCAGGTTATTTGGCAGGACAGTTGCGGGTCATGTGACTGTTGCAGGTCATTTTACAGATGCATTTCATGTGACTGTTGCAGGTCATGTGAAAGATGCTGGTCATGTGACTGTTGCAGGTCATTTGAAAGATGCTGGTCATGTGGCTGTTGCAGGTCATTTGAAAGATGCTGGTCGTGAGACATGTGCAGGTCATTTGACTGTTGCAGGTCATGTGATATGTGCAGGTCATTTGACTGTTGCAGGTCATGTGTCATGTGCAGGTCATTTGACTGTTGCAGGTGATGTGATATGTGTAGGTCATTTGACTGTTGCAGGTCATTTGACATTGCAAGTTATTTGGCAGTTTTGTGTTGTGACAGTTGCAGGTCATGTGAGAGTTTCAGGCTATTTGGCAGTTGCAGGTAATTTGAGAGTTGCGGGTCATTTGACAGTTGCCGTTAATGTGTCAGTTGCAGGTTATTTGGCAGGACAGTTGCGGGTCATGTGACAGTTGCAGGTCATTTGACAGATGCATTTCATGTGACTGTTGCAGGTCATGTGAAAGATGCTGGTCATGTGACTGTTGCAGGTCATTTGAAAGATGCTGGTCATGTGACTGTTGCAGGTCATTTGAAAGATGCTGGTCGTGAGACATGTGCAGGTCATTTGACTGTTGCAGGTCATGTGATATGTGCAGGTCATTTGACTGTTGCAGGTCATGTGTCATGTGCAGGTCATTTGACTGTTGCAGGTGATGTGATATGTGTAGGTCATTTGACTGTTGCAGGTCATTTGACATTGCAAGTTATTTGGCAGTTTTGTGTTGTGACAGTTGAAGGTCATGTGAGAGTTTCAGGCTATTTGGTAGTTGCAGGTAATTTGAGAGTTGCGGGTCATTTGACAGTTGCCGTTAATGTGTCATTTGCAGGTTATTTGGCAGGACAGTTGCGGGTCATGTGACAGTTGCAGGTCATTTGACAGATGCATTTCATGTGACTGTTGCAGGTCATGTGAAAGATGCTGGTCATGTGGCTGTTGCAGGTCATTTGAAAGATGCTGGTCATGTGACTGTTGCAGGTCATTTGAAAGATGCTGGTCGTGAGACATGTGCAGGTCATTTGACTGTTGCAGGTCATGTGTCATGTGCAGGTCATTTGACTGTTGCAGGTCATGTGTCATGTGCAGGTCATTTGACTGTTGCAGGTGATGTGATATGTGTAGGTCATTTGACTGTTGCAGGTCATTTGACATTGCAAGTTATTTGGCAGTTTTGTGTTGTGACAGTTGCAGGTCATGTGAGAGTTTCAGGCTATTTGGCAGTTGCAGGTAATTTGAGAGTTGCGGGTCATTTGACAGTTGCCGTTAATGTGTCAGTTGCAGGTTATTTGGCAGGACAGTTGCGGGTCATGTGACTGTTGCAGGTCATTTGACAGATGCATTTCATGTGACTGTTGCAGGTCATGTGAAAGATGCTGGTCATGTGGCTGTTGCAGGTCATTTGAAAGATGCTGGTCATGTGACTGTTGCAGGTCATTTGAAAGATGCTGGTCGTGAGACATGTGCAGGTCATTTGACTGTTGCAGGTCATGTGATATGTGCAGGTCATTTGACTGTTGCAGGTCATGTGTCATGTGCAGGTCATTTGACTGTTGCAGGTGATGTGATATGTGTAGGTCATTTGACTGTTGCAGGTCATTTGACATTGCAAGTTATTTGGCAGTTTTGTGTTGTGACAGTTGCAGGTCATGTGAGAGTTTCAGGCTATTTGGCAGTTGCAGGTAATTTGAGAGTTGCGGGTCATTTGACAGTTGCCGTTAATGTGTCAGTTGCAGGTTATTTGGCAGGACAGTTGCGGGTCATGTGACTGTTGCAGGTCATTTGACAGATGCATTTCATGTGACTGTTGCAGGTCATGTGAAAGATGCTGGTCATGTGGCTGTTGCAGGTCATTTGAAAGATGCTGGTCATGTGACTGTTGCAGGTCATTTGAAAGATGCTGGTCGTGAGACATGTGCAGGTCATTTGACTGTTGCAGGTCATGTGATATGTGCAGGTCATTTGACTGTTGCAGGTCATGTGTCATGTGCAGGTCATTTGACTGTTGCAGGTGATGTGATATGTGTAGGTCATTTGACTGTTGCAGGTCATTTGACATTGCAAGTTATTTGGCAGTTTTGTGTTGTGACAGTTGCAGGTCATGTGAGAGTTTCAGGTTATTTGGTAGTTGCAGGTAATTTGAGAGTTGCGGGTCATTTGACAGTTGCCGTTAATGTGTCAGTTGCAGGTTATTTGGCAGGACAGTTGCGGGTCATGTGACTGTTGCAGGTCATTTTACAGATGCATTTCATGTGACTGTTGCAGGTCATGTGAAAGATGCTGGTCATGTGACTGTTGCAGGTCATTTGAAAGATGCTGGTCATGTGACTGTTGCAGGTCATTTGAAAGATGCTGGTCGTGAGACATGTGCAAGTCATTTGACTGTTGCAGGTCATGTGATATGTGCAAGTCATTTGACTGTTGCAGGTCATGTGTCATGTGCAGGTCATTTGACTGTTGCAGGTGATGTGATATGTGTAGGTAATTTGACTGTTGCAGGTCATTTGACATTGCAAGTTTTTTTGCAGTTTTGTGTTGTGACAGTTGCAGGTCATGTGAGAGTTTCAGGCTATTTGGCAGTTGCAGGTAATTTGAGAGTTGCGGGTCATTTGACAGTTGCTGTTAATGTGACAGTTGCAGGTTATTTGGCAGGACAGTTGCGGGTCACTTGACAGTTGCAGGTTGTTTGTCAGTTGAGGGTTATGTGGGAGTTGTGAGTTAATTGGCACTTGCTGGTCATTTCACTGTTGCAGGTCATTTGACAATATACTGTAGTATATTTTTGGTATGATTTTATTTTTTATAAGGTTCTTTTTGTATTTGTTCACTTCTTTTCTAAATATTAGTGTACTTTTATCTTATTTTATGTACATTACTGTTTTTTTATTGTATTTTTCTAAATTTTTCTATATTTAATGGAATGTGAAGACATTAATTCCACTCTAAAACTCCATCAGGTCAGGTCAGGCTTCGGTCTGCTACTGGTACCCTGTAACCCAGTACCACCTGCCTCAGGGTCGAGTCGTTGGCGATTAATCCATCATGTGATATGTGTAGTTCATTTGGCTGTTGCAGGCTGTTTGACCAGTTGCAAGTTATTTAGTTGTTGGGGGTTATTTGGCAGTTTCTGGTCATGTGACAGTTGCGGGTAAAGTGTGAGTTTCAGGCTATTTGGCAGTTGCAGGTAATTTGAGAGTTGCGGGTCATTTGACAGTTGCCGTTAGTGTGACAGTTGCAGGTTATTTGGCAGGACAGTTGCGGGTCAATTGACAGTTGCAGGTCATTTGACAGATGCATTTCATGTGACTGTTGCAGGTCATGTGAAAGATGCTGGTCATGTGACTGTTGCAGGTCATTTGAAAGATGCTGGTCATGTGACTGTTGCAGGTCATTTGAAAGATGCTGGTCGTGAGACATGTGCAGGTCATTTGACTGTTGCAGGTCATGTGATATGTGCAGGTCATTTGACTGTTGCAGGTCATGTGTCATGTGCAGGTCATTTGACTGTTGCAGGTGATGTGATATGTGTAGGTCATTTGACTGTTGCAGGTCATTTGACATTGCAAGTTATTTGGCAGTTTTGTGTTGTGACAGTTGAAGGTCATGTGAGAGTTTCAGGTTATTTGGTAGTTGCAGGTAATTTGAGAGTTGCGGGTCATTTGACAGTTGCCGTTAATGTGTCAGTTGCAGGTTATTTGGCAGGACAGTTGCGGGTCATGTGACTGTTGCAGGTCATTTTACAGATGCATTTCATGTGACTGTTGCAGGTCATGTGAAAGATGCTGGTCATGTGACTGTTGCAGGTCATTTGAAAGATGCTGGTCATGTGACTGTTGCAGGTCATTTGAAAGATGCTGGTCGTGAGACATGTGCAGGTCATTTGACTGTTGCAGGTCATGTGATATGTGCAAGTCATTTGACTGTTGCAGGTCATGTGTCATGTGCAGGTCATTTGACTGTTGCAGGTGATGTGATATGTGTAGGTAATTTGACTGTTGCAGGTCATTTGACATTGCAAGTTATTTTGCAGTTTTGTGTTGTGACAGTTGCAGGTCATGTGAGAGTTTCAGGCTATTTGGCAGTTGCAGGTAATTTGAGAGTTGCGGGTCATTTGACAGTTGCTGTTAATGTGACAGTTGCAGGTTATTTGGCAGGACAGTTGCGGGTCAATTGACAGTTGCAGGTTGTTTGTCAGTTGAGGGTTATGTGGGAGTTGTGAGTTAATTGGCACTTGCTGGTCATTTCACTGTTGCAGGTCATTTGACAATATACTGTAGTATATTTTTGGTATGATTTTATTTTTTATAAGGTTCTTTTTGTATTTGTTCACTTCTTTTCTAAATATTAGTGTACTTTTATCTTATTTTATGTGCATTACTGTTTTTTTATTGTATTTTTCTAAATTTTTCTATATTTAATGGAATGTGAAGACATTAATTCCACTCTAAAACTCCATCAGGTCAGGTCAGGCTTCGGTCTGCTACTGGTACCCTGTAACCCAGTACCACCTGCCTCAGGGTCGAGTCGTTGGCGATTAATCCATCATGTGATATGTGTAGTTCATTTGGCTGTTGCAGGCTGTTTGACCAGTTGCAAGTTATTTAGTTGTTGGGGGTTATTTGGCAGTTTCTGGTCATGTGACAGTTGCGGGTAAAGTGTGAGTTTCAGGCTATTTGGCAGTTGCAGGTAATTTGAGAGTTGCGGGTCATTTGACAGTTGCCGTTAGTGTGACAGTTGCAGGTTATTTGGCAGGACAGTTGCGGGTCAATTGAAAGTTGCAGGTCATTTGACAGATGCATTTCATGTGACTGTTGCAGGTCATGTGAAAGATGCTGGTCATGTGACTGTTGCAGGTCATTTGAAAGATGCTGGTCATGTGACTGTTGCAGGTCATTTGAAAGATGCTGGTCGTGAGACATGTGCAGGTCATTTGACTGTTGCAGGTCATGTGATATGTGCAGGTCATTTGACTGTTGCAGGTCATGTGTCATGTGCAGGTCATTTGACTGTTGCAGGTGATGTGATATGTGTAGGTCATTTGACTGTTGCAGGTCATTTGACATTGCAAGTTATTTGGCAGTTTTGTGTTGTGACAGTTGAAGGTCATGTGAGAGTTTCAGGCTATTTAATAGTTGCAGGTAATTTGAGAGTTGCGGGTGATTTGACAGTTGCCGTTAATGTGTCAGTTGCAGGTTATTTGGCAGGACAGTTGCGGGTCATGTGACTGTTGCAGGTCATTTTACAGATGCATTTCATGTGACTGTTGCAGGTCATGTGAAAGATGCTGGTCATGTGACTGTTGCAGGTCATTTGAAAGATGCTGGTCATGTGACTGTTGCAGGTCATTTGAAAGATGCTGGTCGTGAGACATGTGCAGGTCATTTGACTGTTGCAGGTCATGTGATATGTGCAAGTCATTTGACTGTTGCAGGTCATGTGTCATGTGCAGGTCATTTGACTGTTGCAGGTGATGTGATATGTGTAGGTCATTTGACTGTTGCAGGTCATTTGACATTGCAAGTTATTTGGCAGTTTTGTGTTGTGACAGTTGCAGGTCATGTGAGAGTTTCAGGCTATTTGGCAGTTGCAGGTAATTTGAGAGTTGCGGGTCATTTGACAGTTGCCGTTAATGTGTCAGTTGCAGGTTATTTGGCAGGAGAGTTGCGGGTCATGTGACAGTTGCAGGTCATTTGACAGATGCATTTCATGTGACTGTTGCAGGTCATGTGAAAGATGCTGGTCATGTGACTGTTGCAGGTCATTTGAAAGATGCTGGTCATGTGACTGTTGCAGGTCATTTGAAAGATGCTGGTCGTGAGACATGTGCAGGTCATTTGACTGTTGCAGGTCATGTGATATGTGCAGGTCATTTGACTGTTGCAGGTCATGTGTCATGTGCAGGTCATTTGACTGTTGCAGGTGATGTGATATGTGTAGGTCATTTGACTGTTGCAGGTCATTTGACATTGCAAGTTATTTGGCAGTTTTGTGTTGTGACAGTTGAAGGTCATGTGAGAGTTTCAGGCTATTTGGTAGTTGCAGGTAATTTGAGAGTTGCGGGTCATTTGACAGTTGCCGTTAATGTGTCAGTTGCAGGTTATTTGGCAGGACAGTTGCAGGTCATGTGACAGTTGCAGGTCATTTTACAGATGCATTTCATGTGACTGTTGCAGGTCATGTGAAAGATGCTGGTCATGTGGCTGTTGCAGGTCATTTGAAAGATGCTGGTCATGTGACTGTTGCAGGTCATTTGAAAGATGCTGGTCGTGAGACATGTGCAGGTCATTTGACTGTTGCAGGTCATGTGTCATGTGCAGGTCATTTGACTGTTGCAGGTCATGTGTCATGTGCAGGTCATTTGACTGTTGCAGGTGATGTGATATGTGTAGGTCATTTGACTGTTGCAGGTCATTTGACATTGCAAGTTATTTGGCAGTTTTGTGTTGTGACAGTTGAAGGTCATGTGAGAGTTTCAGGTTATTTGGTAGTTGCAGGTAATTTGAGAGTTGCGGGTCATTTGACAGTTGCCGTTAATGTGTCAGTTGCAGGTTATTTGGCAGGACAGTTGCGGGTCATGTGACAGTTGCAGGTCATTTGACAGATGCATTTCATGTGACTGTTGCAGGTCATGTGAAAGATGCTGGTCATGTGGCTGTTGCAGGTCATTTGAAAGATGCTGGTCATGTGACTGTTGCAGGTCATTTGAAAGATGCTGGTCGTGAGACATGTGCAGGTCATTTGACTGTTGCAGGTCATGTGATATGTGCAGGTCATTTGACTGTTGCAGGTCATGTGTCATGTGCAGGTCATTTGACTGTTGCAGGTGATGTGATATGTGTAGGTCATTTGACTGTTGCAGGTCATTTGACATTGCAAGTTATTTGGCAGTTTTGTGTTGTGACAGTTGCAGGTCATGTGAGAGTTTCAGGTTATTTGGTAGTTGCAGGTAATTTGAGAGTTGCGGGTCATTTGACAGTTGCCGTTAATGTGTCAGTTGCAGGTTATTTGGCAGGACAGTTGCGGGTCATGTGACTGTTGCAGGTCATTTTACAGATGCATTTCATGTGACTGTTGCAGGTCATGTGAAAGATGCTGGTCATGTGACTGTTGCAGGTCATTTGAAAGATGCTGGTCATGTGACTGTTGCAGGTCATTTGAAAGATGCTGGTCGTGAGACATGTGCAGGTCATTTGACTGTTGCAGGTCATGTGATATGTGCAAGTCATTTGACTGTTGCAGGTCATGTGTCATGTGCAGGTCATTTGACTGTTGCAGGTGATGTGATATGTGTAGGTCATTTGACTGTTGCAGGTCATTTGACATTGCAAGTTATTTGGCAGTTTTGTGTTGTGACAGTTGCAGGTCATGTGAGAGTTTCAGGCTATTTGGCAGTTGCAGGTAATTTGAGAGTTGCGGGTCATTTGACAGTTGCTGTTAATGTGACAGTTGCAGGTTATTTGGCAGGACAGTTGCGGGTCAATTGACAGTTGCAGGTTGTTTGTCAGTTGAGGGTTATGTGGGAGTTGTGAGTTAATTGGCACTTGCTGGTCATTTCACTGTTGCAGGTCATTTGACAATATACTGTAGTATATTTTTGGTATGATTTTATTTTTTATAAGGTTCTTTTTGTATTTGTTCACTTCTTTTCTAAATATTAGTGTACTTTTATCTTATTTTATGTACATTACTGTTTTTTTATTGTATTTTTCTAAATTTTTCTATATTTAATGGAATGTGAAGACATTAATTCCACTCTAAAACTCCATCAGGTCAGGTCAGGCTTCGGTCTGCTACTGGTACCCTGTAACCCAGTACCACCTGCCTCAGGGTCGAGTCGTTGGCGATTAATCCATCATGTGATATATGTAGTTCATTTGGCTGTTGCAGGCTGTTTGACCAGTTGCAAGTTATTTAGTTGTTGGGGGTTATTTGGCAGTTTCTGGTCATGTGACAGTTGCGGGTAAAGTGTGAGTTTCAGGCTATTTGGCAGTTGCAGGTAATTTGAGAGTTGCGGGTCATTTGACAGTTGCCGTTAGTGTGACAGTTGCAGGTTATTTGGCAGGACAGTTGCGGGTCAATTGACAGTTGCAGGTCATTTGACAGATGCATTTCATGTGACTGTTGCAGGTCATGTGAAAGATGCTGGTCATGTGACTGTTGCAGGTCATTTGAAAGATGCTGGTCATGTGACTGTTGCAGGTCATTTGAAAGATGCTGGTCGTGAGACATGTGCAGGTCATTTGACTGTTGCAGGTCATGTGATATGTGCAGGTCATTTGACTGTTGCAGGTCATGTGTCATGTGCAGGTCATTTGACTGTTGCAGGTGATGTGATATGTGTAGGTCATTTGACTGTTGCAGTTCATTTGACATTGCAAGTTATTTGGCAGTTTTGTGTTGTGACAGTTGAAGGTCATGTGAGAGTTTCAGGCTATTTAATAGTTGCAGGTAATTTGAGAGTTGCGGGTCATTTGACAGTTGCCGTTAATGTGTCAGTTGCAGGTTATTTGGCAGGACAGTTGCGGGTCATGTGACTGTTGCAGGTCATTTTACAGATGCATTTCATGTGACTGTTGCAGGTCATGTGAAAGATGCTGGTCATGTGACTGTTGCAGGTCATTTGAAAGATGCTGGTCATGTGGCTGTTGCAGGTCATTTGAAAGATGCTGGTCGTGAGACATGTGCAGGTCATTTGACTGTTGCAGGTCATGTGATATGTGCAGGTCATTTGACTGTTGCAGGTCATGTGTCATGTGCAGGTCATTTGACTGTTGCAGGTGATGTGATATGTGTAGGTCATTTGACTGTTGCAGTTCATTTGACATTGCAAGTTATTTGGCAGTTTTGTGTTGTGACAGTTGAAGGTCATGTGAGAGTTTCAGGCTATTTAATAGTTGCAGGTAATTTGAGAGTTGCGGGTCATTTGACAGTTGCCGTTAATGTGTCAGTTGCAGGTTATTTGGCAGGACAGTTGCGGGTCATGTGACTGTTGCAGGTCATTTTACAGATGCATTTCATGTGACTGTTGCAGGTCATGTGAAAGATGCTGGTCATGTGACTGTTGCAGGTCATTTGAAAGATGCTGGTCATGTGGCTGTTGCAGGTCATTTGAAAGATGCTGGTCGTGAGACATGTGCAGGTCATTTGACTGTTGCAGGTCATGTGATATGTGCAGGTCATTTGACTGTTGCAGGTCATGTGTCATGTGCAGGTCATTTGACTGTTGCAGGTGATGTGATATGTGTAGGTCATTTGACTGTTGCAGGTCATTTGACATTGCAAGTTATTTGGCAGTTTTGTGTTGTGACAGTTGCAGGTCATGTGAGAGTTTCAGGCTATTTGGCAGTTGCAGGTAATTTGAGAGTTGCGGGTCATTTGACAGTTGCCGTTAATGTGTCAGTTGCAGGTTATTTGGCAGGACAGTTGCGGGTCATGTGACAGTTGCAGGTCATTTGACAGATGCATTTCATGTGACTGTTGCAGGTCATGTGAAAGATGCTGGTCATGTGACTGTTGCAGGTCATTTGAAAGATGCTGGTCATGTGACTGTTGCAGGTCATTTGAAAGATGCTGGTCGTGAGACATGTGCAGGTCATTTGACTGTTGCAGGTCATGTGATATGTGCAGGTCATTTGACTGTTGCAGGTCATGTGTCATGTGCAGGTCATTTGACTGTTGCAGGTGATGTGATATGTGTAGGTCATTTGACTGTTGCAGGTCATTTGACATTGCAAGTTATTTGGCAGTTTTGTGTTGTGACAGTTGAAGGTCATGTGAGAGTTTCAGGCTATTTGGTAGTTGCAGGTAATTTGAGAGTTGCGGGTCATTTGACAGTTGCCGTTAATGTGTCATTTGCAGGTTATTTGGCAGGACAGTTGCGGGTCATGTGACAGTTGCAGGTCATTTGACAGATGCATTTCATGTGACTGTTGCAGGTCATGTGAAAGATGCTGGTCATGTGGCTGTTGCAGGTCATTTGAAAGATGCTGGTCATGTGACTGTTGCAGGTCATTTGACTGTTGCAGGTCGTGAGACATGTGCAGGTCATTTGACTGTTGCAGGTCATGTGTCATGTGCAGGTCATTTGACTGTTGCAGGTCATGTGTCATGTGCAGGTCATTTGACTGTTGCAGGTGATGTGATATGTGTAGGTCATTTGACTGTTGCAGGTCATTTGACATTGCAAGTTATTTGGCAGTTTTGTGTTGTGACAGTTGCAGGTCATGTGAGAGTTTCAGGCTATTTGGCAGTTGCAGGTAATTTGAGAGTTGCGGGTCATTTGACAGTTGCCGTTAATGTGTCAGTTGCAGGTTATTTGGCAGGACAGTTGCGGGTCATGTGACTGTTGCAGGTCATTTTACAGATGCATTTCATGTGACTGTTGCAGGTCATGTGAAAGATGCTGGTCATGTGACTGTTGCAGGTCATTTGAAAGATGCTGGTCATGTGGCTGTTGCAGGTCATTTGAAAGATGCTGGTCGTGAGACATGTGCAGGTCATTTGACTGTTGCAGGTCATGTGATATGTGCAGGTCATTTGACTGTTGCAGGTCATGTGTCATGTGCAGGTCATTTGACTGTTGCAGGTGATGTGATATGTGTAGGTCATTTGACTGTTGCAGGTCATTTGACATTGCAAGTTATTTGGCAGTTTTGTGTTGTGACAGTTGCAGGTCATGTGAGAGTTTCAGGCTATTTGGCAGTTGCAGGTAATTTGAGAGTTGCGGGTCATTTGACAGTTGCCGTTAATGTGTCAGTTGCAGGTTATTTGGCAGGACAGTTGCGGGTCATGTGACAGTTGCAGGTCATTTGACAGATGCATTTCATGTGACTGTTGCAGGTCATGTGAAAGATGCTGGTCATGTGACTGTTGCAGGTCATTTGAAAGATGCTGGTCATGTGACTGTTGCAGGTCATTTGAAAGATGCTGGTCGTGAGACATGTGCAGGTCATTTGACTGTTGCAGGTCATGTGATATGTGCAGGTCATTTGACTGTTGCAGGTCATGTGTCATGTGCAGGTCATTTGACTGTTGCAGGTGATGTGATATGTGTAGGTCATTTGACTGTTGCAGGTCATTTGACATTGCAAGTTATTTGGCAGTTTTGTGTTGTGACAGTTGAAGGTCATGTGAGAGTTTCAGGCTATTTGGTAGTTGCAGGTAATTTGAGAGTTGCGGGTCATTTGACAGTTGCCGTTAATGTGTCATTTGCAGGTTATTTGGCAGGACAGTTGCGGGTCATGTGACAGTTGCAGGTCATTTGACAGATGCATTTCATGTGACTGTTGCAGGTCATGTGAAAGATGCTGGTCATGTGGCTGTTGCAGGTCATTTGAAAGATGCTGGTCATGTGACTGTTGCAGGTCATTTGAAAGATGCTGGTCGTGAGACATGTGCAGGTCATTTGACTGTTGCAGGTCATGTGTCATGTGCAGGTCATTTGACTGTTGCAGGTCATGTGTCATGTGCAGGTCATTTGACTGTTGCAGGTGATGTGATATGTGTAGGTCATTTGACTGTTGCAGGTCATTTGACATTGCAAGTTATTTGGCAGTTTTGTGTTGTGACAGTTGCAGGTCATGTGAGAGTTTCAGGCTATTTGGCAGTTGCAGGTAATTTGAGAGTTGCGGGTCATTTGACAGTTGCCGTTAATGTGTCAGTTGCAGGTTATTTGGCAGGACAGTTGCGGGTCATGTGACTGTTGCAGGTCATTTGACAGATGCATTTCATGTGACTGTTGCAGGTCATGTGAAAGATGCTGGTCATGTGGCTGTTGCAGGTCATTTGAAAGATGCTGGTCATGTGACTGTTGCAGGTCATTTGAAAGATGCTGGTCGTGAGACATGTGCAGGTCATTTGACTGTTGCAGGTCATGTGATATGTGCAGGTCATTTGACTGTTGCAGGTCATGTGTCATGTGCAGGTCATTTGACTGTTGCAGGTGATGTGATATGTGTAGGTCATTTGACTGTTGCAGGTCATTTGACATTGCAAGTTATTTGGCAGTTTTGTGTTGTGACAGTTGCAGGTCATGTGAGAGTTTCAGGTTATTTGGTAGTTGCAGGTAATTTGAGAGTTGCGGGTCATTTGACAGTTGCCGTTAATGTGTCAGTTGCAGGTTATTTGGCAGGACAGTTGCGGGTCATGTGACTGTTGCAGGTCATTTTACAGATGCATTTCATGTGACTGTTGCAGGTCATGTGAAAGATGCTGGTCATGTGACTGTTGCAGGTCATTTGAAAGATGCTGGTCATGTGACTGTTGCAGGTCATTTGAAAGATGCTGGTCGTGAGACATGTGCAGGTCATTTGACTGTTGCAGGTCATGTGATATGTGCAAGTCATTTGACTGTTGCAGGTCATGTGTCATGTGCAGGTCATTTGACTGTTGCAGGTGATGTGATATGTGTAGGTCATTTGACTGTTGCAGGTCATTTGACATTGCAAGTTATTTGGCAGTTTTGTGTTGTGACAGTTGAAGGTCATGTGAGAGTTTCAGGCTATTTGGTAGTTGCAGGTAATTTGAGAGTTGCGGGTCATTTGACAGTTGCCGTTAATGTGTCATTTGCAGGTTATTTGGCAGGACAGTTGCGGGTCATGTGACAGTTGCAGGTCATTTGACAGATGCATTTCATGTGACTGTTGCAGGTCATGTGAAAGATGCTGGTCATGTGGCTGTTGCAGGTCATTTGAAAGATGCTGGTCATGTGACTGTTGCAGGTCATTTGAAAGATGCTGGTCGTGAGACATGTGCAGGTCATTTGACTGTTGCAGGTCATGTGTCATGTGCAGGTCATTTGACTGTTGCAGGTCATGTGTCATGTGCAGGTCATTTGACTGTTGCAGGTGATGTGATATGTGTAGGTCATTTGACTGTTGCAGGTCATTTGACATTGCAAGTTATTTGGCAGTTTTGTGTTGTGACAGTTGAAGGTCATGTGAGAGTTTCAGGCTATTTGGTAGTTGCAGGTAATTTGAGAGTTGCGGGTCATTTGACAGTGACCGTTAATGTGTCAGTTGCAGGTTATTTGGCAGGACAGTTGCGGGTCATGTGACAGTTGCAGGTCATTTTACAGATGCATTTCATGTGACTGTTGCAGGTCATGTGAAAGATGCTGGTCATGTGGCTGTTGCAGGTCATTTGAAAGATGCTGGTCATGTGACTGTTGCAGGTCATTTGAAAGATGCTGGTCGTGAGACATGTGCAGGTCATTTGACTGTTGCAGGTCATGTGATATGTGCAGGTCATTTGACTGTTGCAGGTCATGTGTCATGTGCAGGTCATTTGACTGTTGCAGGTGATGTGATATGTGTAGGTCATTTGACTGTTGCAGGTCATTTGACATTGCAAGTTATTTGGCAGTTTTGTGTTGTGACAGTTGAAGGTCATGTGAGAGTTTCAGGCTATTTGGTAGTTGCAGGTAATTTGAGAGTTGCGGGTCATTTGACAGTTGCCGTTAATGTGTCAGTTGCAGGTTATTTGGTAGGACAGTTGCGGGTCATGTGACAGTTGCAGGTCATTTTACAGATGCATTTCATGTGACTGTTGCAGGTCATGTGAAAGATGCTGGTCATGTGGCTGTTGCAGGTCATTTGAAAGATGCTGGTCATGTGACTGTTGCAGGTCATTTGAAAGATGCTGGTCGTGAGACATGTGCAGGTCATTTGACTGTTGCAGGTCATGTGTCATGTGCAGGTCATTTGACTGTTGCAGGTCATGTGTCATGTGCAGGTCATTTGACTGTTGCAGGTGATGTGATATGTGTAGGTCATTTGACTGTTGCAGGTCATTTGACATTGCAAGTTATTTGGCAGTTTTGTGTTGTGACAGTTGCAGGTCATGTGAGAGTTTCAGGCTATTTGGCAGTTGCAGGTAATTTGAGAGTTGCGGGTCATTTGACAGTTGCCGTTAATGTGTCAGTTGCAGGTTATTTGGCAGGACAGTTGCGGGTCATGTGACAGTTGCAGGTCATTTGACAGATGCATTTCATGTGACTGTTGCAGGTCATGTGAAAGATGCTGGTCATGTGACTGTTGCAGGTCATTTGAAAGATGCTGGTCATGTGACTGTTGCAGGTCATTTGAAAGATGCTGGTCGTGAGACATGTGCAGGTCATTTGACTGTTGCAGGTCATGTGATATGTGCAGGTCATTTGACTGTTGCAGGTCATGTGTCATGTGCAGGTCATTTGACTGTTGCAGGTGATGTGATATGTGTAGGTCATTTGACTGTTGCAGGTCATTTGACATTGCAAGTTATTTGGCAGTTTTGTGTTGTGACAGTTGCAGGTCATGTGAGAGTTTCAGGCTATTTGGTAGTTGCAGGTAATTTGAGAGTTGGGGGTCATTTGACAGTTGCCGTTAATGTGTCAGTTGCAGGTTATTTGGCAGGACAGTTGCGGGTCATGTGACTGTTGCAGGTCATTTTACAGATGCATTTCATGTGACTGTTGCAGGTCATGTGATATGTGTAGGTCATTTGACTGTTGCAGGTCATTTGACATTGCAAGTTATTTGGCAGTTTTGTGTTGTGACAGTTGCAGGTCATGTGAGAGTTTCAGGCTATTTGGAAGTTGCAGGTAATTTGAGAGTTGCGGGTCATTTGACAGTTGCCGTTAATGTGACAGTTGCAGGTTATTTGGCCAGACAGTTGCGGGTCTTTTGACATTTGCAGGTCATGTGATAGTTGCGGGTCATTTTTACTGTTGCAACTGTTACAGTTGCAGGTCATGTGACAATATATTGTAGTATATTTTTAGTGTATTTTTGTTTTGTACAAAGTTATTTCTGTTTTTTTCCATTTCTTTGGCAAATGTTAATGTACGTTTATCATATTTTATGTACTTTATAGCATTTTAATTGTACTTTTAATACATTTTGTATATTTAATGCAATGTGAAGATATTGATTCCAATATAAATCTCCATTCTGACTTCTGTAATTATTGTATCTCAGATCCCTGTTGGACCTGTGTATGTGCTTGTATTCCTAACTTCATAGGGACATTGATTTGTTTACGCAGTCAGACCATGGGGACCTCTGACACTATAGGGACCAAAGTGCAGGTCCCCACAAGAGTTAAATATAAATGTAAGTCCCCACTAGTGAAATAGAAATGATATTTCTCCCAAAATACATTAATTAGTTTTTTCAGAAAGTACCCATGAAGCATGAGGGAAACAGGTGAAAAGTGACATGTGGTTTTCAAATATTTGAAGACGAGTTTACTTTTGTACATGTACAGAAGTTGATATAATTAGAGCAAAGTACAAAGCCACCAGAAAGCTCTAAGTCAAGACAACACCAGACAGACAGTGCATTTGGCACAGTTTGGCACAGTTTGGCACATAAGTGTACCAATTGTATCCAAATAGATTATTTACACTTACAATTAAATCTGTCTGGAAAATACAAGTCACATCTATTTTATTTATCTTTTACTGTCTACTGGAGCTTCTAGAACTGAAATTCACCTTGTGCTTAATCAACTTTGTGCAAAACTAAAAGTAATAAAAGCAAATTAAAATTCATTATTTTTTCTTCAAATGGAGTGGTTTTACGAAGAACCTGCTCCAAACAATATAAGAATAATATAATATCAATAATAATAATAATACACTTGAGTAAACATCAAATATAAATTTTAACAAATGTGAAAAAAATCTATCTAATACATTCAATTAGCCCTTTAAACTTCCGGACATTTTTGTCTACATCTTACCTAAATGTCTTTAAATTGCATTCTGTTCTTGAACCATTTGGAATACATCCATGGCGCTGGTCTCTCTCTTTTTTTTTTTTAAGCTAACACCCTAATTTCTTTTCCCAGTACAGTCAGAATCACTGATTCACATGTTTTATTGAGGAAAAATTTCAGGCGAGATACAAATGTATTTTATTTCACTGTGTTCCTACCTTAAATAATCAGTGCCAGTAACAAAGTGTGTCTGTACAGTGAGAGCTGAAAACCACTATAGGACCACAGCACTTGATCTGACCTAGTTCACATTTTACAGCAATACTAAAACAAATGAGTATTAGGCACATATTTATGACAGGATATGTCCAGTATATATATATATATATATATATATATATATATATATATATATATATATATATATATATATATATATATATATATATATATATATATATATATATATATATATATATATATATATATATATATATATATATGTGTGTGTGTGTGTGGATATTTATGAATGTTTTGGACAATATTTTGGCTATATTTTTTTTTGTTTGGATGTTTTTGTTGGAATATTGTTCCTCTGTGGTAAGCCATGCCACTTCCTGTTTGATTTTTGTTTGAACAAATGACAAATTTTTAGCTGCTGTGGTCAATTAATCGGAAAGTGGCTCATATCAGTTGATAGTGAGAATCTCTGTTTTCAAAATATACTGAGTTTATGTGTTGTTGAACCTACAGGTTCTTATGGCCCTTGGAAGGTAAATGGGTTAGAAAAAATAGAAATATAAACATTAGTGCAAATAACAAACCCAAACAAGTGCAGAAATGTCCATGTGTTATCATGAGGTGGGGGGTGGTCTATCATTAGGTGGGGGGCAGGCAGCAGACTGAGCTGGTCCATGTGATTTTCCAAAAAGCAGTTTTATTTGTGTCAAACCTGAAATGACAGGCTGTTCTCCTCCTGCTGTAGGAAAATGATGACAACCATGATTTGAGAATAAATACATAAAAAAATATGTACATTTGGCCAAAATAGATAAATGTAGTTCATGTAAAAGTACTTTTCAGTGGTGTTGAATATTATTACAACTATTCCCATAAAGTATGAATAATATTGTTAGAATGTGATTAATTTTTGACAAAGGAAGTAAATCAATTCTCAATCATTGATTCATTATAAACTTGTCTACTTATGTGTAGAAATAACGATAAAATGAGAAATGAGACTGAAAAATTACTACTATAGTCAACAGTGTGTAATATGTGTTTGTATGTGTATATTATAAAACTACAAAGAAAGAAACACTAAAAAAACCAAAAAAAATCTAAGAAAAATCAAAACAAGTAACATAAAAAAGACCAAAAAATCCAACAATCAACTAACACAACTAACACAAAAAAAATCCAACAAACGCACAACTAACACTAAAAAACACTAAAAATCCAACAAACAACTAACTCTAAAAACACTAAAAACATTCTAAAAACGTTCTACATGGACGTTCATCTATAGCCTGTCCGTCCATGGGAGTGGATCTCTCCTTCAATGTGGTTCTCCTCGAGATTTCTTCTTTTTCCCACTGGGTTTTGAAGTTTTTTCTTGCCGAGAAGGAGGGTCTAAGGACAGGGGATGCCTGAATTGAATTAAAAATCAAACAAACTAACACTAACAAAACAAAAAATCCAACAAACAACTACCGGTAATACTAAAAAAACCCCACTAAAAATCCAACAAACAACTCACACTAAAAACACTAAAAATCCAACTCACACTAAAAATCAAACAAACTAACACTAAAAAAACAAAAAAGCCAACAAATGAACAACACTAAAAACACTAAAAATCCAAAAAATAAACAACTCTAAAAACACTAAAAATCCAACTAACACAAAAAACCCAACAAACAACTAACACTAAAAAACACTTAAAATACAACAAACAACTAACTCTAAAAACATTAAAAATCCAACGAACGCACAACTAAACCTAAAAAACACTGAAAGTCAAACAAACAATTAATACTAAAAAACCCCACTAAAATCCCAAAAAATAAACAACACTAAAAACAATAAAAAATCCAACAAACGCACAACTAAAACTAAAAAACACTAAAAATCCAACAAAAAAACAAAAAAACACTAAAAATCCAACAAATAACACTAAAAACACTAAAAATCCAACAAACAACACCAAAAACACTAAAAATCCAACAAATAAACAACACTAAAAATCCAACTAACACAAAAAACCCAACAAACAAACAACTAACTCTAAAAACACTTAAAATCCAACTCACACTAAAAACCCAACAAACGACTAACACTTAAAATCCAACAAACAAACAACTAACTCTAAAAAACAATTAAAATCCAAATCACACTAAAAACACAAAAAATCCAACAAACGCACAACCAACACTAAAAACACAAAAAATCCAACAAACGCACAACTAACACTAAAAAAACACTAAAAATCCAAGAAACAACTAACTCTAAAAACACTAACAATACAAAAAGCGAACAACTAACACTAAAAAAACTCTAAAAATCCAACTCACAATAAAAACAATAAAAATCCAACAAACGCACAACTAAAACTAAAAAAACACTAAAAATCCAACAAACAACTAACTCTAAAAACACTAACAATACAACAAGCGAACAACTAACACTAAAAAAAACACTAAAAATACAACAAAAAAAACAACACTAAAAACACTAAAAATCCAACAAACGCACAACTAACACTAAAAAAAACACTAAAAATCCAACAAACAACTAACTCTAAAAACACTAACAATACAACAAGCGAACAACTAACACTAAAAAAAAACACTAAAAATCCAACAAAAAAACAACACTAAAAACACTAAAAATCCAACAAACGCACAACTAACACAAAAAAACACTAAAAATCCAACAAACTACTAACTCTAAAAACACTAAAAATCCAACAAGCGAACAACTAACTACACTAAAACACTAAAAATCCAACTCATACTAAAAACCTACAACGCACAACTAACACAAAAAAAACACTAAAAATCCAACAAATAAACAACACTAAAAACACTAAAAATCCAACTAACACAAAAAACCCAACAAACTAATACTAAAAAACACTTAAAATCCAACAAACGACTAACTCTAAAAACACTAACAATCCAACAAGCGAACAAACACTAAAAACACTAAAAATCCAACTCACACTAAAAACACTAAAAATCCAACTAACAAACAACTAACTCTAAAAACACTAACAATCAAACTCACACTAAAAACACTAACAATCCAACAAGCGAACAACTAACACTAAAAAAACACTAAAAATCCAACAAATAAACAACACTAAAAATCCAACTAACACAAAAAACCCAAAAAACAACTAACACTAAAAAAACACTTAAAATCCAACTCACACTAAAAAAAACTAAAAATCCAACAAACGCACAACTAACACTAAAAAAACACTAAAAATCCAACAAATAAACAACACTAAAAACACTAAAAATCCAACTCACACTAAAAACAATAAAAATCCAAAAAAACGCACAACTAACACTAAAAAAAACTAAAAATCCAACTCACACTAAAAACACTAAAAATCCAACAAACAACTAACTCTAAAAACACTAAAAATCCAACTAACTCTAAAAACACTAAAAATCCAACTAACTCTAAAAACACTAAAAATCCAACTGACACTAAAAACAATAAAAATCCAACTAACTCTAAAAACACTAAAAATCCAACTAACTCTAAAAACACTAAAAATCCAACTGACACTAAAAACAATAAAAATCCAACAAAACGCACAACTAAAACAAAAAAACACTAAAAATCCAACAAAAAAACAACTAACTCTAAAAACACTAAAAATCCAACAAACGCACAAATAACACTAAAAAAACACTAAAAATCCAACAAAAAAACACTAAAAATCCAACAAATAAACAACACTAAAAACACAAAAAAACCCAAAAAACAACTAACACTAAAAAAACACTTAAAATTTAACAAACAACTAACTCTAAAAACACTAAAAATCCAACTCACACTAAAAACAATAAAAATCCAACAAACGCACAACTAACACTAAAAAAACACTAAAAATCCAACAAATAAACAACACTAAAAACACTAAAAATCCAACTAACACAAAAAAACCCAAAAAACAACTAACACTAAAAAAAACACTTAAAATCCAACAAACAACTAACTCTAAAAACACTAAAAATCCAACTCACACTAAAAACAATAAAAATCCATCAAACGCACAACTAACTAAAAAAAACTAAAAATCCAACAAACGACTAACACAACTAACACAAAAAAAACCCAACAACCAACTAACACTAAAAAAAACTAAAAATCCAACTCACACTAAAAACACTAAAAATCCAACAAACAACTAACTCTAAAAACACTAAAAATCCAACTAACACTAAAAACACTAAAAATCAAACAACACTAAAAAAACTAAAAATCCAAAAAATTAACAACACTAAAAACACAAAAAACCCAACAAACAACTAACTCTAAAAACACTAACAATCCAACAAGCGAACAACTAACACTAAAAACACTAAAAATCCAACAAACAACTAACACTAAAAAACACTAAAAATCCAACTAACACTAAAAACACTAAAAATCCAACAAACAACTAACACAACTAACACAAAAAACCAACAAACCAACAACTAACACTAAAAAAAACTAAAAATCCAACAAACGACTAACTCTAAAAACACTAACAATCCAACTCACACTAAAAACACTAAAAATCCAACAAACGCACAACTAACACTAAAAAACACTAAAAATCCAACTAACACTAAAAACACTAAAAATCCAACAAACAACTAACACTAAAAAAACACTAAAAATCCAATTAACACTAAAAAACACTAAAAATCCAACAAACGACTAACTCTAAAAACACTAAAAATCCAACTCACACTAAAAACACTAAAAATCCAACTAACAAACAACTAACTCTAAAAACACTAAAAATCCAACTAACTCTAAAAACACTAAAAATCCAACTAACTCTAAAAACACTAAAAATCCAACTGACACTAAAAACATTAAAAATCCAACAAACGCACAACTAAAACAAAAAAAACACTAAAAATCCAACAAAAACAAAAAAAAACAACTAACTCTAACAAACACTAAAAATCCAACAAACGCACAAATAACACTAAAAAAACACTAAAAATCCAACAAAAAAACACTAAAAATCCAACAAATAAACAACACTAAAAACACTAAAAATCCAACTAACACAAAAAACCCAAAAAACAACTAACACTAAAAAAACACTTAAAATCCAACAAACAACTAACTCTAAAAAACACTAAAAATCCAACTAACTCTAAAAACACTAAAATCCAACTGACACTAAAAACATTAAAAATCCAACAAACGCACAACTAAAACAAAAAAAACACTAAAAATCCAACAAAAAAACAACTAACTCTAAAAACACTAAAAATCCAACAAACGCACAAATAACACTAAAAAAACACTAAAAATCCAACAAAAAAACACTAAAAATCCAACAAAAAAACACTAAAAATCCAACAAAAAAACACTAAAAATCCAACCAAATAAACAACACTAAAAACACTAAAAATCCCAACTAACACAAAAAAACCCAAAAAACAACTAACACTAAAAAAACACTTAAAATCCAACAAACAACTAACTCTAAAAAACACTAAAAATCCAACTCACCACTAAAAACAATAAAAATCCATCAAACGCACAACCTAACTAAAAAAAACTAAAAATCCAACAAACGACTAACACAACTAACACAAAAAAAACCCAACAACCAACTAACACTAAAAAAAAACTAAAAATCCAACTCACACTAAAAACACTAAAAATCCAACAAACAACTAACTCTAAAAACACTAAAAATCCAACTAACACTAAAAACACTAAAAATCAAACAACACTAAAAAAACTAAAATCCAAAAAATTAACAACACTAAAAACACAAAAAACCCAACAAACAACTAACTCTAAAAACACTAACAATCCAACAAGCGAACAACTAACACTAAAAACACTAAAAATCCAACAAACAACTAACACTAAAAAACACTAAAAAATCCAACTAACACTAAAAACACTAAAAATCCAACAAACAACTAACACAACTAACACAAAAAACCAACAAACCAACAACTAACACTAAAAAAAACTAAAAAACCAACAAACGACTAACTCTAAAAAACACTAACAATCCAGCTCACACTAAAAACACTAAAAATCCAACAAACGCACAACTTAACACTAAAAAACACTAAAAATCCAACTAACACTAAAAACACTAAAAATCCAACAAACAACTAACACTAAAAAACACTAAAAATCCAATTAACACTAAAAAACACCTAAAAATCCAACAAACGACTAACTCTAAAACACTAAAAATCCAACTCACACTAAAAACACTAAAAATCCAACTAACAAACAACTAACTCTAAAAACACTAAAAATCCAACTAACTCTAAAAACACTAAAAATCCAACTAACTCTAAAAACAATAAAAATCCAACTGACACTAAAAACAATAAAAATCCAACAAACGCACAACTAAAACAAAAAAACACTAAAAATCCAACAAAAAAAACAACTAACTCTAAAAACACTAAAAATCCAACAAACGCACAAATAACACTAAAAAAAACACTAAAAATCCAACAAAAAAACACTAAAAATCCAACAAATAAACAACACTAAAAACACTAAAAATCCAACTAACACAAAAAACCCAAAAAACAACTAACACTAAAAAAAACACTTAAAATCCAACAAACAACTAACTCTAAAAACACTAAAAATCCAACTAACACAAAAAACCCAAAATCCAACTAACACTAAAAAACACTAAAATCCAACAACCAACTAACACAACTAACACAAAAAAACCCAACAAACAAACAACTAACACTAAAAACACTAAAAATCCAACTCACACTAAAAACAATAAAAATCCAAAAAACGCACAACTAACACTAAAAAAACTAAAAATCCAACTCACACTAAAAACACTAAAAATCCAACAAACAACTAACTCTAAAAACACTAAAAATCCAACTAACTCTAAAAACACTAAAAATCCAACTGACACTAAAAACATTAAAAATCCAACAAACGCACAACTAAAACAAAAAAAACACTAAAATCCAACAAAAAAACAACTAACTCTAAAAACACTAAAATCCAACAAACGCACAAATAACACTAAAAAAACACTAAAAATCCAACAAAAAAACACTAAAAATCCAACAAATAAACAACACTAAAAACACTAAAAATCCAACTAACACAAAAAACCCAAAAAAACAACTAACACTAAAAAAACACTTAAAATCCAACAAACAACTAACTCTAAAAACACTAAAAATCCAACTAACACTAAAAACACTAAAAATCAAACAAACTAACACTAAAAAACCAAAAAATAAAAAAAATTAAACAACACTAAAAAAACAAAAAATACAAAAAATTAACAACACTAAAAAACACAAAAAACCCAACAAACAACTAACACTAAAAAAAACTAAAAATCCAACTCACACTAAAAACACTAAAAATCCAACAAACTAACTCTAAAAACACTAAAAATCCAACTAACACTAAAAACACTAAAAATCAAACAAACTAACACTAAAAAACCAAAAAATAAAAAAATTAAACAACACTAAAAAAACAAAAAATACAAAAAATTAACAACACTAAAAACACAAAAAACCCAACAAACAACTAACACCTAAAAAAAAACACTTAAAATCCAACAAACAACTAACTCTAAAAACACTAAAAATCCAACTCACACCTAAAAACACTAAAAATCCAACAAACGCACAACTAACTAAAAGAAACTAAAAATCCAACTCACACTAAAAACACGAAAAATCCAACAAACAACTAACTCTAAAACACTAAAAATCCAACAAATAAACAACACTAAAAACACTAAAAATCCAACTAACACAAAAAAACCCAAAAAACAACTAACACTAAAAAAACACTTAAAATCCAACAAACAACTAACTCTAAAAACACTAAAAATCCAACTCACACTAAAAACAATACAAATCCATCAAACGCACAACTAACTAAAAAAAAACTAAAAATCCAACTAACACAAAAAAAACAATACTAAAAAAACACTAAAAATCCAACTCACACTAAAAACAATAAAAATCCAACAAACGCACAACTAACACTAAAAAACACTAAAAATCCAACAAAAAAACAACTAACTCTAAAAACACTAAAAATCCAACAAACGCACAAATAACACTAAAAAAACACTAAAAATCCAACAAAAAAACCACTAAAAATCCAACAAATAAACAACACTAAAACACTAAAAATCCAACTAACACAAAAAACCCAAAAAACAACTAACACTAAAAAAAACACTTAAAATCCAACAAACAAACAACTAACTCTAAAAACACTAAAATCCAACTCACACTAAAACACTAAAAATCCAACAAACGCACAACTAACTAAAAAAACTAAAAATCCAACTCACACTAAAAACACGAAAAATCCAACAAAACAACTAACTCTAAAAACACTAAAAATCCAACTCACACTAAAAACACTAAAATCCAACAAACGCACAACTACTAAAAGAAACTAAAAATCCAACTCACACTAAAAACACGAAAAATCCAACAAACAAATAACTCTAAAAACACTAAAATCCAACTCACACTAAAAACAATAAAAATCCAACAAACGCACAACTAAAACTAAAAAAAAAAAACACTAAAAATCCAACAAATAACAACACTAAAAACACTAAAAATCCAACTAACACAAAAAACCCAAAAAACAACTAACACTAAAAAAAAACACTTAAAATCCAACAAACAAACAACTAACTCTAAAAACACTAAAAATCCAACTCACACTAAAAACAATACAAATCCATCAAACGCACAACTAACTAAAAAAAACTAAAAATCCAACAAACGACTAACACAACTAACACAAAAAACCCAACAAACAACCAACTAACACTAAAAAAAACTAAAAATCCAACTCACACTAAAAACACTAAAAATCCAACAAACAACTAACTCTAAAAACACTCAAAATCCAACAAACACACAACTAACTAAAAGAAACTAAAAATCCAACTCACACTAAAAACACTAAAAATCCAACAAACAACTAACTCTAAAAACACTAAAAATCCAACTAACTCTAAAAACACTAAAAAATCCAACTAACTCTAAAAACACTAAAAATCCAACTGACACTAAAAACAATAAAAATCCAACTAACTCTAAAAACACTAAAAATCCAACTAACTCTAAAAACACTAAAAATCCCAACTGACACTAAAAACAATAAAAATCCAACAAACGCACAACTAAAACAAAAAAACACTAAAAATCCAACAAAAAAACAACTAACTCTAAAAACACTAAAAATCCAACAAACGCACAAATAACACTAAAAAAACACTAAAAATCCAACAAAAAAAAACACTAAAAATCCAACAAATAAACAACACTAAAAACACAAAAAAACCCAAAAAACAACTAACACTAAAAAAACACTTAAAATTTAACAAACAACTAACTCTAAAAACACTAAAAATCCAACTCACACTAAAAAACAATAAAAATCCAACAAACGCACAACTAACACTAAAAAAAACACTAAAAATCCAACAAATAAACAACACTAAAAACACTAAAAATCCAACTAACACAAAAAACCCAAAAAACAACTAACACTAAAAAAACACTTAAAATCCAACAAACAACTAACTCTAAAAACACTAAAAATCCAACTAACTCTAAAACACTAAAAATCCAACTGACACTAAAAACATTAAAAATCCAACAAACGCACAACTAAAACAAAAAAACACTAAAAATCCAACAAAAAAACAACTAACTCTAAAAACACTAAAAATCCAACAAACGCACAAATTAACACTAAAAAAACACTAAAAATCCAACAAAAAAAACACTAAAAATCCAACAAAAAAACACTAAAAATCCAACAAAAAAACACTAAAAATCCAACAAATAAACAACACTAAAAACACTAAAAAATCCAACTAACACAAAAAACCCAAAAAACAACTAACACTAAAAAAAACACTTAAAATCCAACAAACAACTACTCTAAAAACACTAAAAAATCCAACTCACACTAAAAACAATAAAAATCCATCAAACGCACAACTAACTAAAAAAAACTAAAAATCCAACAAACGACTAACACCAACTAACACAAAAAAACCCAACAACCAACTAACACTAAAAAAAACTAAAAATCCAACTCACACTAAAAACACTAAAAATCCAACAAACAACTAACTCTAAAAACACTAAAAATCCAACTAACACTAAAAACACTAAAAATCAAACAACACTAAAAAAACCTAAAAATCCAAAAAATTAACAACACTAAAAACACAAAAAACCCAACAAAACAACTAACTCTAAAAACACTAACAATCCAACAAGCGAACAACTAACACTAAAAACACTAAAAATCCAACAAACCAACTAACACTAAAAAACACTAAAAATCCAACTAAACACTAAAAACACTAAAAATCCAACAAACAACTAACACAACTACCACAAAAAACCAACAAACCAACAACTAACACTAAAAAAAACTAAAAATCCAACAAACGACTAACTCTAAAAACACTAACAATCCAACTCACACTAAAAACACTAAAAATCCAACAAACGCACAACTAACACTAAAAAACACTAAAAATCCAACTAACACTAAAAACACTAAAAATCCAACAAACAGCTAACACTAAAAAACACTAAAAATCCAATTAACACTAAAAAACACTAAAAATCCAACAAACGACTTACTCTAAAAACACTAAAAATCCAACTCACACTAAAAACACTAAAAATCCAACTAACAAACAACTAACTCTAAAAACACTAAAAATCCAACTAACTCTAAAAACACTAAAAATCCAACTAACTCTAAAAACACTAAAATCCAACCTGACACTAAAAACATTAAAAATCCAACAACGCACACTAAAACAAAAAAACACTAAAAATCCAACAAAAAAAACAACTAACTCTAAAAACACTAAAAATCCAACAAACCGCACAAATAACACTAAAAAAACACTAAAAATCCAACAAAAAAACACTAAAAATCCAACAAATAAACAACACTAAAAAACACTAAAAATCCAACTAACACAAAAAAAACCCAAAAAAACAACTAACACTAAAAAAACACTTAAAATCCAACAAACAACTAACTCTAAAAACACTAAAAATCCAACTAACCTAAAACACTAAAAATCCAACTGACACTAAAAACATTAAAAATCCAACAAACGCACAACTAAAACAAAAAAAACTAAAAATCCAACAAAAAAACAACTAACTCTAAAAACACTAAAAATCCAACAAACAAACG